>JAEMPF020029989.1:0-15000 GCA_022496165.2 Catalaphyllia jardinei
TAAGTAATGGTAATAGGACTGAGTGGAGTCCAATTCGGTCTGTAATCATACGAGTGATAACAAAATCGGACGACCGCGAAGCGGGAGTCTGATTTGTTCATCACGAGTATGAATACAGACCGAATTGGACGACACGAAGTCTTATTACCAATTTATCATAAAAATTGCAATTTTCGAGAAAAGAATAGCCAAGTTATGAAAGAAGGGGAAAATTCACATTAAAATACCTACAAAGGAGATGAAAAACCTCCTACAGGTAATCAGGCGCCAAAAACACAAAGGCAAGCGCGCGCACGCACGCGCGTACGTCATTACAACTTTGAATGTGATTGGTTGATTTAAACTACAACTTGGAATGTGATTGGCCTATTGAACTGTCCGATAACAAAGTGTCCAATAACAAACTGTCCGATAACAACTTGGCAGGTGAATTAGTGGAAAAATAGGAGGTTTTTAAACCAATCACAATCGAGGAAATTGTACGATTTTTATGATTAATCACGAAACACTTTGGCTAAACAAACAGCTTTATTTTATTAGCTGGCTGCATGTACAGTAGATTACGGACCGCTAAACTGACAAATCACAGTGCACGTACAAACTGAGAGATGTATCATATTTTATCACAGGGAGTACACAATCTTGCTGAGTAGGGAGGGAGTTTATAAAGGAACAGAAAGAATGAACAGTTTACCTTTGTCTCCTGTTCACGTGATTACAGGAAAACCGCTGCCTACAAGTACTCCGTAACACTGTAGCGCTAAAACTTGTACCTAGGCCTTTCGGTGTTTAGCAAAATTTTTTTATGGTTTGTATATAAATTTGACAACGCAGGCAACTCTTTGGAAAAACATTTTGAACGCACTGCGAACATTCGCTTGAATCTCTAAATTCCGTTGCTTTCGATCACGAAACCAAACAAACACAAAATGTGGTCGGAAGGTTTTCCTACAATTTGGCCGAATTTGTTTTCAAATACTTTTTCGACGGTCGGAGAACTTTAGCGACTTTTGCAAAAGTTTTGTCTCAATTCGCTTTTCGCAACATGATCGTACCGTTAAGGCCCGTTCAAACGGTCATGGTAGTTGATGATAGTTTATGATAGTTTCAACTATCACGCACGTTTGAACACGAAGTATCATTCACTATCATCAACGATCACCAACTATCATGCAGTTTGGACATGTTTTGGACAGTTTTTCCGTTTCACCGAGCGGATGGTAGTGCACGATAGTTTTTCAGTCAGCGGGGATAGTACTAGGCGGGGTCAATGCAATATGGCCACCGCATTGCCATCGTCCTGTGAAGATCATCAAAGCAATAATTTGGACGAATATTCGGACGACAGTGACGCTGAAAGCGAGAAAGTGAGAAAAGCGAAAAAATCTAAAAAAAACGGCAACTGTAGTAAGCCACATTAATGTTAGTCGTGTACTTGGTGGTGCAGTTGATTGCGTCAATGTCAATCCCAGCGCACGCGCGCGCTTAAACCATTGCGCGATTTCGACAAACTATTATGAACTATTATGCACCGTTTGATCGCAAACATGATAGTCAATGGTAGTGAATGGTAGTTGAAACTATCACCGACTATCATCAACTATCATGACCGTTTGAACGGGCCTTTACCCAAATCCCAAACACGTCATCCAGCGCGCGCTCGCGCTCCTCTCCCTCTCCCACATAGGTTTCTTGACGTAAAAAGTTTTTACAAAATCCTTCCCCTTCTCCCAATTGTTATCGCAAATCTCGCTAAAACGCTTCTGGTATTAGCTCTAGATATGTTTTCGTGCGGAGATTGGGCGACCTCATACGCGCAAGAAAAACTGCGAACAGGGGGAGGAGTTTGTAGTGCTTTGTCGTGTCAAAAAAGCATGTGTGGGACATGGAGTGGAGCGCGAGCGCGCGCTGGATGACGTGATTGGGATTTGGGTAACAGTACGATCATGTTGCGAAAAGCGAATTGAGACAAAACTTTGCAAAAGTGGCTAAAATTCTCCGACTGTCGCAAAAGTATTCGAAAACAAATTCGGCCAAGTTGTAGAAAAACCTTTCGACCACATTTTGTGTTTGTTTGTTTTCGTGAAAGCAACGAAATTTAGAGATTTGAGCGAATGTTCGCAGTGCGTTCAAAATGTTTTGGCAAAGAGTTGCCTCCCTTGTCAAATTTATTTAGAAAACAGTCCTAGGAAAGCACGCGCGCTGATTGGTTAATAATCGTGTTTGTATAACTCGATGGGGACACATAACTAGCGCGCACTGTTGACGTAGTGATGGCGCGAGCAAAGAGAATTTACATGTTGATAATCAATGTTAACAAGTTGTTTTCCTTTTTCTCGTCGCGGTGTTTTCTAAAAGAAATAGAAAACATGTACTTCGTGTTTGTATCGAGTTATATAAACACTCGTGAAAGTTTGGGAGAACTCGAAAAAGCTGTGGAAAAACTCGCCTGCGGCTCGTGTTCCCACAGCATTTCTCGTTCTCCCAAACTTCCAATCGTGTTTACATAACTCGATAGAAACACGGTACATTTTCTATTTCTTAAATACAAACCAAAAAATTATTTTGGTTAGCGCTGAAAGGCCTAGGTACGAGTTTTAGCGCTACAGTGTTAGGCAGGATTTGTAAGCAACGGTTTTCCTGTAATCGCGTAAGCAGGGGACAAAGGTAAACTATTCATTCTCTTCGTTCCTTAATTTACTCTCTCCCTACTCAGCAAGATTGTGATTATATGATAAAAATCATGATTTTCCACAGAAAAGGCAGTGACATTTTGAAATACTTTGTCATCGATGGCACAAGTTTATGGTTGTTGGCTAATGATCTGTCTGATGTTATCTGTTCTTTGTTGTTTTGGTACCTCACAATATTACTTCATTACTTCTATGTCAGACCTAACGCATCTGAAACACCCCATTTCATTATTACTGATCGTGAGAAGCTGTAAACCAACTCAGTGTATTGTACTCAACAATTAAGGGGCAATGAAAATGAAATGAAAACCAATGAAAATGCAATGAAAACCAAATCATCAATCAAAATCCAGGGTTGATAGCGAACTTAAGAACTATTTATATTACAGTAAAGACAAACTCTGGAAATTTCCCTCGTTCAACTCTGGTTCCATTGCTACTCTCAGAACTGTCGTCAAAACTAAATGTAACTCCTGAACACAGCACAGATTTTCTACCATTTACCACAAAACAAGAATTGGCACCAGCGATGGAATCTTCAATCCGGTAGAGGCCACCCTTTTTAATCACAACTGAAGGGACGAAGAAAATATTGAAGCCGTAGTAGGAGAATTCTTCTGATGACTGCATACACACAGAAGAAAATTTTCCTGGTTTAGATATCATCCTGGTTTAAATATCATCAGTCAAATTTCTTATGGTAATAGACACAGAGTAATCACAATCTTTGCTCCCGCAGAGTATTACCCCAAGTAAGGAGATGTCTTTGTCAACCTTAAAAAGTAGACAGTCTTTTTTGGCAGCTGCATAAGGATAACCCGAGCCAGTGTGAACCACGGAACCAAATCTGCGACAACGCCGAACGATTCCCTTGTACTGTCCAATTCTCTTCTTCTCGGAAAATCCTACTGGGACCGAGTTAAAATATTTTACTACGCTAAATGCCTCGTCTGGAGTCAGTATCTTGCAGTCAAGAACAACTGCGGCAAATTCATGTTGGGTCATCACTGGAAAACGTATTCCTTTCACAATCCGTTCCCCGAGAATTCTTCTTTTTTCACTTCCATCTGTCGATAAGCCTTGTTCTTCACATCTCTTTGTCGCCCACAAATTCACCGCTTTGAACAATGCTATTTCTTCGATATTCAAAGTGTCACGCTCTATCACTACTTCAAATAAGGATCTCTCAACTGTCGCAAACCCATCTGATTTCACAGCCTCCACTGTCTATTCATCAATTACTTTCCAGCATTGATCCATCAGTTTTTTCTCTTCATACTTCTGTGCTTGTGGCAAGATGCCGAAAACATTCGATGGATCTAAGTTATCCCGCAGGTATTCCATGCATTTATCAGCTAGTGCGAGCACCATGTATTTTGTCGCTTTATTTTGAGACGTTTTACCTCACTTGTCATAGCAGAGATAATCCTCAACAAAACGCTGCCTCTTTCGTCTCTGCGATGAATGTTGCATCACTTCACGTTCATCAACAGAAGTTTATGTTGCCTCTGTAAGAGTGATGACATGACTTGTCCGTTGAATTTCATCCTGAAGCAGTAGACTCGGCTCTTCCTCCAGTTCTAAAACATATGCTTGTAGGACGTCAAGCTACAAATGCTCTCTTCCTCAATAAGTGTATTCCTCAGAATCTTCCTTCTACTAACTATAGTTAGTTATGCCATCACTTTTTTATGCAACTTTACCATTCTTCTGTAGGCAAGCTAGTGCCAAGGTGATTTTAGAGTCACCTTTATCATACTTAACACTGTAGTATTTGTAACCAAAATAAAACGACACGAAGTCAGCAGTCACAGCACAACAGCCATGTTTTAGTCAACAACGACGTTTTACCTTTCGATTCCCCGATGTAGGCTAGGCCGCAGTACACCACAATCTCTCTTTTTCTCCGTAGAAATGAAAACTGAACAACCGAAGTCCTAGAAACCTACAAAACTGGACAACTAAACTAAACTGTGTGAGCATAAACTTAAACAAAGGTCCCAAATGTGAACCTGTTCATAAATGTTCAGTCTAAACAACATTAATGTAAACAGTGTTCATGACCTTAAACAAGTTCCTTCGAGGAAGCAAATTCTGAAATGTTCAGTAAAGTACATAAACAGCGTTTATGACCTTAAACAAGTTCCTTCGAGGAAGCAAATTATGAAATGTTCAGTAAAGTACATAATCAGCCAAGGCCTTTGGAGGTTGGCTAACTCTTCCTGAACGACGTGGAGTGCTTGCACCTGCCACTCCTGTAGGTGTAGTCTCTTGAGTGGACTGATCAGTCAATCCAGGACTGAGGGCTGGTTCCGGAGTATCACCTCCTGACTCTGTACTACATTCTGCATCCGTTACAGGTTCTGTCACGACACGTTTGATATGCTGCAAATTCCTCTTGTACTCGACTCCTTGTGGTGACTTCAGAACGACTTGGTCCCCATAGCGGGCGGTCACTTCATAAGGCTGACTCTCATACGAGGTAGACAACTTGTTCTCTCTCTTTCTCTCAAGCAATACAGCATCTCCCACAGCGATGGCTCTATCCTTGGCATGATATCTTGTGTCAGCATAGTGTTTTGCCTTCTTCTTCTTCTCAGGGTCCCGATCCCTCACTTACTGCAAAGCCACACCCATCTGGCTCTCTCCACCATCCGTAAACTCTGGTAGCTTGGTAGTTAGTTTCCTCTTGAAAAACAGTTCCGCTGGGCTAACACCAGTTGTGGTGTGACTAGTCGATCGCTAGGCTAGTACAAACTTGTTGAGCTCCAGCCGCCAATCTTTCCTTTCTGCTTGGAAGACTCTCATGGCTTTGAGAAGTGAGCGGTTCTGGCGCTCAACCTCTCCATTGGCTGCGTGCCACAAAGGTGTGTTATAGTGATGCACGATCCCCATTTCCTCCAAATATTTCTCCATCTCCTCAGACACCAAATTGGAACCATTATCAGTTCGTAAACCAGCTGGCACACCATACCTTGCGAAATGGCTGTCTAGGCATTTGATGACTGCAGCACTTGTAGTAGAGCAAAGCACGTCTACTTCCATCCAGCTTGAGAAATAATCGACCACCACCAGTAGGTGCTCTCCAGTAGGTAAGGGCCCAAGTAAATCAACTGCAATCTCTTGCCAAGCTCTCTCAGGTAATCTTGTTGGCTTAATGGGCAGAGGCGGGGCGTGCTTTGATACCATCTGACAGCCAAAACATCCTCTGCATTTCTTCTCTGCTTCTTTGTCGATTCCTGGCCACCATACCTTTGACCTCAAACGTTCCTTGGTCTTCACTATGCCCTGATGCCCCTCATGGGCTAAATCTAACACTCTTCTTCTCAATTGTCTAGGAACCACGATTCTTGTTCCACGTAGCACGACCTTGCCGATAAAAGCTAATTCATGGCATACTAGTTCGTAGGCTTTTGGGGCCTTGCCCCAGTGCCCTGTTTCCAATGCCTCACGAACCGCCTCCAATTCTTCATCTTGAAATGAGACTTCTTCAATCTCTTCAATCCGGAGAGCCATTGGTACTGCTTGTAGAGTCACTTCACGCACATACTCTTCATCCTGGACATATCCTTTTGAGGCTGGAATTTTAGTTAGGCGGGACAGAGCATCCGCAATGTTCTCCCTGAAGGTCACATAGCGAACTTTGTAGTTGAAAGGTTGCAATCGCAACACCCAGCGTTCTATTCGTGCGGATGGTTTCGAGGTTGGGCCATAGATGGTTTATTGAGCTTGATGGTCAGTCACTAGGTCAAACTCGGGTAGACCATACAGGTACAAATTAAATCTTTCGCAGGACCAAACAAGCGCAAGTGCTTCCTTTTCAGTTTGACTGTACCGACGTTCAGTGTCACTAAGACTTCTACTGGCATAACATATTGCACGACGTTCCCCGTCGACCTCCTGAACCAAGTCCCACTGGGCTGGCGTCTGCTATGACTTCTGTGGGTGCTCCTCGGTCAAAATAAGCCAGCATGGATGCTCCGGCCATGTCTTCTTTCAGCGTGTTGAAAGCCTCCTCTTGTGCCCTCCCCCATAGAAACTTCTCATCCTTCCGACATAGTACTCGTAAAGGCTCTACCTTGGTTGCAAAATCATGAATAAATCTCGAGCTAAATCCCACAAGGCCCAAGAAACTTCTCCCTTCGGAGGCTGACGATGGATGGATTGTCTCTTTCACTGCTCGCACCTTTTCCTCGGTGGGCCCAATGCCATGCTTTGAAAGGAGAATGCCCATGAAAACTACTTTACCCATTTCAAAGGTACACTTCTCGCAATTCAAGGTAAGATTCTTCTCCTTCAGTCTAGCTAACAGCTTGTGTAAGCTCTGGTCATGCTCCACAACTGTCTTTCCATGAACAATTAAGTCATCAGCGATGTTTACAACTCCCTCAATGTCTGCTATAATCTGACTGACGATGTGTTGGTATTTCTCAGGTGCCGCATTAACCCCGAAACTCAGCCTTTTATAGCGGAACAAACCGTCATGTGTTACAAAGGTGGTAATGTCCCTGGAATCTGCATGTAGCACTACCTGGTGAAAAACATGACGCAGATCTAGCTTCGAAAAGACAGTACTGCCATTTAGTTCTTCAAGCACTTCATCGACAGTGGGTATTGGCAGCCGCTCTTTGTCGCGCATGTCCACACAAAGTCTAATCTTGTCTGACGGCTTGGGTGCTACAACAACTGGACTAGCCCATGTGGTGGGGCCTTCCACTCTCTCAATGATATCCCCTTCTACCAGTTCATCGATCTTGTCTTTCACTTTGTCTCGAAGCGCAAAAGGAACTCGCCTTAACTTTTGTGCCACAGGTGGTACATTGGGGTCAACATGCAGTTTCAACTCAAAGTCTTTCAGCTTGCCAACTCCTGTGAACTTGGAGCTGGTTGGCAAAGTCACTCTTGACTTCATTACAACTGCCACCAATGGGACTGGCCTTTGGACCGATGTGGAGAACACCCAGCTCCTTGGCAGTAGCATTCCCAAGTATGCAACGTCCACACTTAACGACAACAAAACTGGAGACTACCTACCGAAAATTCCGCTTTGAACTGGCCAACGACCTCAATTTCTCTACCACCATAGGCAAACAATTTTCTTGAACAATGTTCGAGGTTTTCCTTGAAACCCGCATTCTTCAATTTCTGAAAATCATCTTCCCCCATCAAATTGCTCACAGACCCTGAGTCAATCAAAACTTCCTGAACAATTCCATCAATACTCACATTCATCGTCGGTACGTGACGTGCGGTCGACACCTTGCAAACACCATTTTCTTCCACCACAGTAAACGCAAAGGCAGGGTTTTCTTCTTCTTGACTGCTACCCGCCACATAGTCTTCCACTTGATTTGTCTGCCTTCTGAACGCCTTACGATTACCACTGGTGCTCTTTGGACGAAGCCCTCTTCCCGTCTCTGGTGCCGTTCGGTCGAGGTTTCTGCAGCAAACTGCAAAATGGCCATACATCGAGCAGCTAGAACACTTCCTACCTTTTGCTGGACAGCACGGATCCTGTGAGAAATGTCCTGCCTTTCCGCAACTGAAGCACGTTTTCGCTGACTGATCGTTTGTCTTATCCTCCTTTCGTCCGACTGCGTTTACGTCCGATACTCCTGCCATGTGCTTCACTTGTTGTCCCGCCGCTTCCGAAGCTCTCGTTTTCTCCAAAACTTGTGCTAAAGTAATGTTTCTGGTTTCCAACAGCTTCTTTTTCAATTCTATGTCGGGCAGTTTTCCAATTAACTGATCTCGTAGGTTGTCATCGAGACCATCACCAAAATTACAATACCTTGCCTGTCGACGGAGATGCACAACAAATTTCAGTATCAACCGGTTCGCCATCCGTTCGCCAACACTTTCCGCTCCAATTCGAACGATTTTTGCTTCACTGCTGGAGGTTTCAACTTTCCGGCGTATCGTGTGACCATCCAATGAACTACGGCGCAGTTTGAAATCAACATTAGCGACCGCTCCTGCGTGAAAAATGCGACTTACCAGACGGGTGCACAATTTGAGGAGAGGGTTGTATTTAAACGGAAATTTTTTGACTGTGCCCCGTCCGTTAAGTGGCATTTGTCACGCAGGAGCGGTCGCTAATGTTGATTTCAAACTGTGCCGTAGTTCATTGGATGGTTGAAGCAAAAATCGTTCGAATTGGAGCGGAAAGTTTTCATGTTGATTTCAAACTGTGCCGTAGTTCATTGGATGGTTGAAGCAAAAATCGTTCGAATTGGAGCGGAAAGTTTTAAGATTTTTCCAAGCCGACCGGAAAAGGGGGCCAATGGACTATCCTTCTTTGCGTTGGAGGGAAAAATCGAGCAGCGGAGTCGAATTTCGGCGAAAAAACGGCCTCGCAGTTCAGGTCTTTCGAAACAGCAGTGTCCAGCCTTGACTTCGTCTATAGAAAGCTACGACAAACACCTGAAATCCCCCAAAAACGACGAAACAGGCAAGATGGACAACAGAAATCAGTCAAGGTGAGTTTATTTACTTAATTTCATTCACAAAAGTAACATTTTATTTCATTGCGCGATTTTATCCTTCGTTATTATAAATTCCATACAATGCCTTGTAGAGCGCTCAAATTCTCCACGGCCCAATGTGTAACACAACACCGCGCACTTAAATCAGTCACGTCTCACTCGATACACGTACATAACAGACATAAATCATTAATATTTGATCGATTCCTCGAATCGTGAGTTTGGGACGCCTGTGGTTTCCACTTCTTCCAGTTGTTTGCCACTTGCGATGAAGATCCCGATAGATCTAGCGTTGCAAGGGCTCTCTCAGCCGTTGAGGCAAATCCTCGTCGCCAATGTAGTATTTGTAACCGAAATAAAATGACACAAAGTCAGCAGTCACAGCACAACAGCCATGCTTTAATCAACAACAACGTTTTACCTTTCGGTTCCCGGATGCAGGCTAGGCCCCAGTACACCACAAACACAGACTATCTGATTCGATGTGTGCAACGAAACTCTTTTACTTTTTTCTGTGACATCTGTTGTACAGAATGATGGTCCCCTAGTTTGGTTAAATCAAGTGGCTGGCCATCTGGTGGTCCCACTGCATACAGATTAATAGGAAGAGTTCCTGGGTTGTCTTTGGTTGACGCTCTCAGGACCGTGAACAGCTCTACAGTTCCTCATCTGGCGAACTTGTTGACCAGTTAGCTTGTTTGTCTTAGGGGGACGTAATTTCCGAAGGTCAGAGTAATTTGCAGAGACAGAGGTGTGTGAGTAGTATGATCTAGAGCTCGTAAAGTATGAAAATCTAATATATCGAGTATCGAAAGTAATCAGACAATTAATTGGCTTTGGGTTTGGTTTTACTACGGTTCAGTGAGATTAGTTGAGTAGTCTAACAGGTAAGTGTATAACTGGTTTGGTTTTGGTTTAACGACACTCAATTGAAAACCGTTCCAAAGGGTTTTCATAGTTAACCTAACACCTATCTTGTGCTTATTTGTATTAGTGTTTTAATCAATTTAGGTTTAATCAATTGTAATTTACAATCAGTCATTGAAAACAATATTACTTAGGAAAAAATTCTCTGGAAATTGGTCACGCTAATACTTGTTCCACTGTTGCTCGTACATAGCCTGAATTTAAACTTAACTTCCGAAGAGACCACAACACCTTTACCTTTCTGATATGAACAAGACTTGGCATCAGAAATGTGAGCTTCAAATCCGTACATGACATTTCTTTTCAACAAAACTGGAGGGTCAAAGAAAATATGGCGTCGCTGACGATGTGCTAGATTCTTTCTTTAAAAGTCGACGGCTTTGTTTTGTGCCAGTTCTTCTTCATCACAGATCTAGACATGGCTTTTAACAACGAGATTTTCACTTCGCTGGAAAAGACTGACCACTTTCCACGTTGGTAGATTGCTAGGACTTTTTCCATCGCTCCCACCAAAACTAAGAGTTCTAGGCCGTAGACAGAAGTACAATACATCCAATGTAACGAAACTTGGCAGGCAGGTAAGTTGATAAATTACCTATTTATTGGTGTTTATTCCTTCCCATGTGACTGCTATTGTGACGTCATATATGATGTCCAAATTTGGCATCGAAAAAAAATTCAGGAAAAAAGTAGCAAAAATTTGATAATAGTTTTCTGCATAGAAGTCTATGATTTCTGTTAAAAACCCCATCTAAATCGGATAAAATGGCGCAAAGTTACAGGTAATTATAGAAATTCAAATTTCCCGCTACTTGACCATATATGGTCAAACTTTAGGGGTACTTAAACGCAAAAACAATGAATGCCTTCGCAACGGAGAAAAGACAAGGGTGTATAAAAATCGAATATAATTTAATTTCGGTCTCATTTTGACCAAAGAACCCCGCCACTGATCATGAACAAAAGCTCTTTGTACTAAATTTGTACTAAATTAAAAACATTCGCTATCAAAACACAGCGTTATTTGCTTGTAAACTTATTTTCCAACAACCCTCTTGTACTCGTACTAGTGTCGTTGCACCTATCTCCGTTGACGCAACAGGACAATTCCGTCTCTTTCCAATCGAAAAACAGCTCAATTATATTCTACCCCCCCCCCCCCTAAAATAAATATATTACCCTCATTACAACAGTTCGTTGTCATGAGGTAAAGCCCCGTTGTATTACAAAATTCTTCCGGAAAACAGCGGGCTCAGTCAATTACATTACGGAATCTTGACGACTCCATACCATTTTCTCCTTGCCACACCTTTCTATTTACCTGGGAATTAAGAACAAGAGTACCCGAAGAGGGAGAAAAATTGACGACACCTTGGTGGAATGTTCACTAAAGTGAATAGCGGTACGCATGCAGTGATAACGAAATGGATGTTTCACGATGTTCAAAATAAGGTCGTTTCCCTTATCTCTTAGAGGAAGTGGACTGGTTAATCCTTGCGTAAAAGAGGTAATTTCCTATAGAAACTGTGCTGCTGCGTCGGTGGGGAGTATTATAGAAGTAGTTGTCACGTTATTTCTGGAGAGTGTTTTTCTCATTGAGACAGAAACCTACGAAACTTTTGAACCATGCAATTCCGCAAGCATTTAAAGGATTTCATCATTTCTGGATAATGTTCTTACTCAATGAGAAACAAGCCTATGATCCGGCCTATTGCCGACCTAATTCTGTGAGAATTTCAGTCCCCCAGAACAGTTAAATCTCTGTTGACTGCATAACATACCATCCCATCCAAACTCCATCGGTCCCTTTTACAGGATAACACCTTGTGATTACCCAAAATATATTTGAATTTATAGAAATCTTTTCACGCTGATCTCCTCTGCTATTTAAGTTCTGGGAAGATACCCTCTCCTTTTAGATGATCTACTTGACTCGGTGACATCATGTCCGCCATTCACTGACCATGAACTTCGTGCATGTATTCAGCGAACCTGCGAACGGATAAAGGCAAAGGGATATTGTAACCAAATTGCTGCTGGATTAATGTTCCTACTCTAATGCTAGGTAATAACACTCTTGGATGCACGATCCACTGTGTACGATTTCTATATGAGTTATTTACCAAGCACGAGGTCCAAATGGTTGGATATTGGCTAAGTTCTTTTATTTGGAGGGGGAAGTGCCGGGAGGGGGGGGGGGTTAGATGGAGACAGAGTCGAAGTCCATAAATACGAAAAAACAAAGACGTTAGCCAATATCCAGCCATCTTGGCCAATAAAGGATTTATTTTCCTGCGGGACATGTGGGTAATCCCGAGGGGGCAAGACAGTGCCATCTCGCCCGCTCGGGTAGCCAATCACATCGCAGTAATCAGTTCATCTTGACCACTCATGGAGTTTGCGAAATACTTCTAATTGTTCTAACAAAACAAAACGTTTCTAACTGATGATCTTTAACCACAGATAGTAACTTTAACAACAAAAAATGTGTTTCACCTTTTGGCGCACTCAGATGCCACATCCCGTTTGCAAGACTCCGTGTATGCAAGTTTGTAAAGGACCTGTTTTTGGAAGAACACAGCTCATTTAATTCACAAATTTTTATCAGTGGAAGACAGTGGACGGGTCATCGAAAGCTCATATTCTTTTTAACATGATTGTTTCAAGAGAACGCTTTATTCAATTCTGTTACAGCTCGTTTAATTTACAACATGGTATCCTGTTTGTTTTTCACTACGCCTTAGTGAGGTGCATGTCATAAAACAAGATTATAATCCATACGACGTTCTCAAACGAATCCAATAGTATTTCTCGAGCAGAATTCTTACTGAAAACGTATCAACTATTACAAGCAAAAAATTGGTAAAAACAATTTAGTATCACTTGCAAAATATGTACTTTTAGGACACTTTTTATCTCATTTCGGGCAAATTTTTTTCGAACTCTTTTCTAAACATAGACATCTGTGAGAATGATAGTCTCATATTCTCACTGTACCTACAAGGTTTTAGAGATGCATTGACGAGAAAATAACACAAATTCTATCAAGCCGTGTCCAACTGCAACCTCGTTCCCAGGGTCTCTCATCTTACCGCCCCCTGGAGCGAGCGAGGAGAGACCCTGGTTGGGTCTGGTTATGTCCTACTTTGACAGTTGAGAACATCAGGGAGGGGTCCTCTGTAGTCAGGCAGTTTGTCGCGTTGAGCTTTGTCGTGCTGCGACCGCCATATTACCCGCGATGTTTAACAGTAGCCTTCGGGCCAAAATTTCGAATAGAAAGTACTTAGCCGACTCGGCCTACGGCCTCGTCACCTAAGTATCAGACAATGTTCCGCGCGATTTCGCAGGATAATTGTTAAATATTTGACCTTCCTGCTCAGAATAATGTTCGTAAAAAATATACTTTTACAAATTAGCTTTTGCACTTAAACATTATAAGTTAATGTGAGAATATTTAGCACGAAATCTGAAGACTGATGTAAATATTTTTGTCCTATTAAACTTGTGAGTCTACGGAAACTGGGGCCGTCACGCAACGTAGTTTGTACCGGGATCTCTTCAGTCAGAATGGCAGAGACTTAGTCACCGAAATATCTTTCTGTAAAACCCCAGTTGTTGATGAAAAAGGTTGGGTTTTAGAGGTTGAAAGTCATCTAGGGAAATCATTTAAGGTGTCTGTATATATACGGCGTCGAACGCACTCATAATCTTTGATTACTACTAGTAATTAATATATCGTTGTTGAGTTACGTTTTGTACAGAGAAACTGAAAAATGCTCGCAGAAAATTGCTAAAATTAAGAAATATTAAACATAGCGTTTTCGTTCCCAACTCGGCCATTTTTATCCTGGAAAGAAATTTGATCGGAGAAGATTTTGATCACGTGCTAGGCAACCACTTCTGAGCCGTAAGCGCGTCACGTAATCAAGAAAACAACGCTATAAAATTGTATAAAGTTTCGTCGAGTTCATCTAAACACTTGACTACCCTTGAGCCTGGAGCTTACCTCTTCTTCTTAAATCGTTATTGTCGAGTATTCACGTGGAAAAAAAACATGATGGTAGGTTACTGTTGCACTTGTCGAGTTTGTGGAAGTCCGATATTTGTCACATCTGTCTCGAGAGTATTCACGTGAATAGGTAAATCCGAAGCTTCGGTTCCACTGTCGGTTCGCATCGAATCGTAGCCTTCATCGGTGGCTGCTCTTCTTTTGACATCATAGCGAGAACTGAGTATTCTTTAAAACTGTTTCTTTCCATTTTCAATCTTTTAAATGTACATCAATGATGGAAAACTTTGGCTTTCAGTGAAAATCTCGCACACTGACCGTCTCGGCAGCCATTGTTCGAGCGGAAATGGATTCTGATTGGTTTACGAGGATTTATCGATCGATTTTGGCAGAACAAATTTTCGTCCAAAATCGAGATATGGCGTGCAAAGTAGGTTGCGGGCTCTTCTTGCGCCCGCAAATAGAATCAATTTAATTACAGACCAAAGACACTGCACTCTTCTATGTGTACGTAGAAAGGCAACTCTTCCCACTCCAACATAGTAAGATGAAATGCAAATCTGTCTCGTGCCAACTTCTTGTACGATCCATGATCCCAACTCTAAGACAGGTGGAATCCGGAATACGAGTTGAAATTAATAGCTGTGGCACAGCTGTCGTTCTGCAATGTTATTCACGAGACGAATCCAAACTCAGGCTGGCGTGAAGCGTGACCTGTTAGTAAGATGAGAGGCAAGTTTGTTCGAAAAATCAGTTCATCAGTTTCCTGATTTTCTCAAAAACAACGCCTTCCAGAGAGCTGAAAATCTCGCTGATTGTAACTACAGAGCCATGTCAGTGATCGAGAAAAACTGGCAAACAACAAAGCCGACTATCAGAGAAAGAA
>JAEMPF020011536.1:5000-24653 GCA_022496165.2 Catalaphyllia jardinei
TGGTCTGGAAATGTCCAAATACAGCCATGAAAGTTCGAACCATTGGAATCAGGCAAAGATTCGGTCAAAATAAACTTGAGTGGATCAGACTGTTTAATAACAAGATGGCGTACGATATCAACAGTGAAAGAATCGACCACATGGATATGTTAGCCTTTTTGAACTTGTGGAAAACTACTCTTCAAAGATTAGTAATAAAATTAATGAATCCAGGTTATGTTCGAGTGTTCGTCTTGTTTTATTTTGTAAACTGAGACGATGTGTGCAATTCCCATATTGCCAAGATCAGTTGTTTCGTGTGAATGTTTAGCATCGAAGCTCATCTTGCTGTTGTTGTTGTTTTACATGACATATGGGTGTTGTTTTCGTCCTTAGAATTTTAAGGGTTACGGGGTTTTTAAAGGTTTGGAAATCGTCAGCGGAAAGAAAAATCATGAAGGTCTTGAGGGAAAATTGAAAATTCACTGAAAGAAACCTTTCAGGTCTCTGTGACTTCAACGATGATTTTCTTCATATGGGAACCTTGTAAATTTGTTGAAAACGTATCAGTCGTAAATGGGTGGAAAGTATGGTTGTTTGTGGAGGGTGCTTCTACATCTGACATTTCAATTTGTGATTATTTCGTCAAAGAAAAGTGAGAAAAATGTTTAAACCTGATTACTGTGAAAAACATCATGACTGACAACCAGTAATATATAGAAAGTACATGGACATGCAGTACATGGACTGAGTGCAGAAATAATTATAAAGATCCTGTTTTTGGTTTCTAAGTAAGGAGGCCTCAGTTACAAACAGGAGGGAGATGCACAAAACAAAAATGCTATCCTAATTCAATATTCTGACAGAACAGAAAACTGAATTAACCCATCCGTGGCACCTGGAGGGTTATGGTCCACCCTAGCATGCCTCAAACAGTAGCATACCAATACAGGCAGATATTAAGTAACTTCTCCAGTGTTAATTTGACATGCTAAAAGACAAATATATAATTTTTAGGTTTTTGAAAAGGGCTTATTTAACTTGACAAATTGATTGCAAACTCCAAGCTGAGGTACTCCAATGTGAAAAGACCGTGGATGCTTGTCTCTTAGGGTTTTGAAAGGAGGACTGTGGTATTATCATTTGTATCATGATGAGGTCATGAGAAATGTAGATTTGCTACGCATCAACTACTCAGCCTGCTAGTCTTCGTCAGGCAACGAGGTCAACTGATGATTAGGCAGTAACGTTTATATCACAAGGGGGTTTGTGATAAGTGCATTCAATCCTTTGTTCCAAGGAAAAGTTCATGAGCAATCAAAACTTACCATAGCATTATGGCATTTATTACAGCAGGGCCATAGTGAGAAAAAAAATTGACTGAGGCAATGTCCTTAGTTAAATTCTAAGTATTTAGCAACATAACTACTTTCTACTATCAAAAAATAAACAACAGAAATGGAAACAAAAATGGCTGAGGCAATTACCCGAGTTTGCTTAATACTGACTACAGCCTTGTCTTAAGGTATTCAAGGCGAAATGCCTTGTCTTGACCCAACAAAGTATCACTTGACGTTACAAGTGAGAGATAAAAAAAATACTGTCATACTTGGGCCTATCAAATATATCAGGCATAAAATCTTATATAAAAGCAAGTTGGATACTATTTATAGCTCTTATTTGTTGGTATGTCTGCTTTAGGATGCCCTGGGAGGATGGCATCTCTTAGGGATCAATAAAAGCTTGAGCCACATCTACATTAGTCTCCTTCAGGAGCCTGACTGCACTTTCCAGGCTAGTACCCCTTCCCTTCTTCCTTAACATGGCAGTCTCCTCAGGAAGCAATTACTTTATAGCAGCAAATTACGACTAAGGACAACAAAAATCCAGAAAGCTCTTGTAACTAGTGGTAACCACAGGTTAGAAAGTGCGGGCCCTAATGCACTTGAAGAGCTTTTGTTTAAGATGTTGGGAATAGAGAAGATGGTAGCCTGCGAACGCAGACGTATTTCCGCTGTCGGTTGTCTTCGGCGGAACCAGTGACAGCCGGGCTAAGAAGATGGTAATGTTAACCGCGCAGCCGGAGGCTGCTCGGCCTTCGGTTATTTTTTTTCAAACGCGCAGCCGTAGGCTGGGCGGTTCTTGCTCGGCCTTCGCTTTATTTATTAACCGCGCAGCCGGAGGCTGGGTGGTTCTTGCTCGGCCTTCGGTTTATTTATTTATTTATTTTTAGTTTTGTCGGTTACTAATCCCAAACCTTCGCGGATGATGTCATTTTCAGCCAATTACAGGCCATTTCTCAGTTCTTTTCGTCATATCCCCCCTCAGAAGGCTTGTTTTTTAAGTTAGCGAATTAACTGTTTAGACAAACAATGGCCGCCGACGGGAAATATGTTTATTTGGTCAAACTTGGGCCAAAATCCTTCAGCGATGGGCGTCTGGACATTTGCAAGGATAAAGCATCTAATTTGGGACCAGCTGCTGGCTACTAAGGTTGAAATTATCCAGAGTTAAGCTGTATTTTCGGTTTGCGTGCGATCTGGAATTTTTGGTTCTGTTCACTTTCGAAGGGAATGCGCTAAAAAGGCATCACGTCTGACGGTGATAAATAAAATCGTGTTTACTTCGCCAGAAGGAATCGTGGCATTTTCTCGGGGAAAAAATTAAAAGCTTATCGCTCGAAAAAACCCTTTTAACATGTGTATATTTATATTCGTTTGAAAGGTCAAGGTATTTTTTCTTTAGACGTAAACAAAATTCTCGGATTACCAGTCACGCTAGACTCGCGCTATGCGATTTTCAGCATATGGGCAGCGAGAGTCACGTTTCGCGTAATGAAATTCGGTCGTTATGTCACGGTAGATGACAGCGGTAACTATGTCACGTTTTACGAGCTGAATGTTCGCATAAATTAAAGATTAAAAAATAATAAAAGAGCGCGGTTACAACCGCACCTCGGTTCTTGTTTTGAGGCGCCACGCACCTCTCGTAAGGTCTAACAGGATTGGCCGAGAAAACAATAGAATAAACAACAGAAACAATGGCCCTAGTCCTGAAAACAATAGAGGTGGATGACTCCGGGAGCAAATAAAATTAGAGGTTCCGAAGAGGTGCATGACTACTGCTTGTTTTGAAAGCGTGACAGAAAATTGGCGTTACTTTCGATTCTCACCAAATTTGTACAGTTTTATGAAGTTAGCTAATTAAACATTCAAGGAAGAAGTCGCCGGTCGCGGAACAATGCTTGCTCAAAATTGAGGCAAAATGTTTCAGGACATAGTAAGGATACAGAGAGTAATTTGGGACCACTTGCTTTTAAGGGTGAAATTATCCAGAAGCATGCTTTTATATTTTCGCTTCCATGCTGAACACCGAATAATTCACGCGTTGTTTTTATTCATGCTGTCTGTTCTGTTTTTGTGTGGCTTACACGAAGTGTAATGCCACATTATGGCGTCATCTGATTTATTTATTTGTTGGTCCACGAGAGTCGAGCGCCTGTCACGTGGTCTAGTGCCGTAGCCATTTTACTTGTGAGCGTGGCTTCTAGTAGTGTTTTCAGTTGATCGTTTCGCGAGTTAGTTCTCCTCCCAGAAGCCAACACACCCAGACCCGGGTTGTGTTATAAGCGCAGCCCGTGGAAGAGCTTTTACCTTCTCAAAAGACAACATTTAAGTGCTTGAATCTTCGGTACATGTTGTACAACACTGGAAGGAGTCATTGCGCTCTCGCAAGCTAACAACTATCGCCTTGATCTATCGATGTGGCCCGGGTTGCACCACTGAGAGTTCGAAAGTGTTTGAAAGTGCCTGGAGCCACCTGAAAGTTTCATAAGGTGAAATAGGCTGTATTGTACTTGCATCCTCCTTGCACTGTTGAGAATTCACGGAAGCATATTTTAAGGGTTTCTTGCTTGCCCAAGATCAAAACGACAAAAGGAAGTATGGGGATCTCGATTGAACATTACCGGTCAAGGTAATCAAGCTCTCATGACAATTTCGTTTAAACAAAGGATTTCTTGTCACGTTTTAAGGATAATTTTTGGAGTGTAGTGCTTATGATGTTCCATTTAAATGTAATTTACTTGCCCGTACTGAAACAAGTTGTTGGACATCACAATACAAAATGTGGAAAGATGTGATGTTTTGGTTTTCACAAATGATTTTCTACAAGCAACAAGAACAATATGTGCTAGCTACAATCAAGGACATCACGTACTCTTTGGTGAAAATGCTGGTAAGCTATGTGTACTGAACAATGTCACTTACTTTTGTTACATAGAAGATATCAATTTTTGATCTTCTTCCACTTTGAATAATATTCTTACCATTGCAAATACTCTGTACATGTACATTTCTATAAGATATTCTGTCCAGACATTTGCATTTACAGATATTTGCTTTTAACTGATGTTCCATGCATCATTTCAATTTCCAATAAATTTTACTCATAAGAATTAACAGGAAGTTTGACAAGTTCATGACAGCAAATTATAATGGGCCATACATATATTCACTTTCTGACAGAAGTGTTTTCAAATTTTCTACTTAACTACAATTGTTGTTTGATAACCATTGGAATTAATACAGTTGCAGTGATTAAGAATTCAGAACAAGGCTTTAACATTTTTGATGCTCATCCGAGTGATTTGCACGGGATGCCCTATTCATTTGGGAAATTCACTTGCTTACCATTGAAAGAACTAAAAACCTTGTATCATTAGCCTGCTTATAAACAGGGGTTGTTCCTTTGGAATTGATGGTGTCTTTGTCGGAGATAATAAACTTGTTTTGCAAAATGTCCGTGAGAGTCCAAAAATGAAATATTTGCCTTTCAGTGATAAAAGAAACCAAACACAACCTATTAAAAGGAAGCGATAGTCTTTAACTGAACTTTACACTTATGTCCAGAAATGCAGGCTAATGACATTCAGTGCTCTTTATAAATAAGCATCACAAAGTGTCATTTTCATAGTACTTCATATTTGACAGAATTATGTGTGTTTTGGTGACTTTATAGAAAAGGGGACACTTTGTGATGCTTATCATAAAGAGCATGCATCTCATTAACCTCATTAGCCTTATTCCATTGTCCAGTATTAAATTTTCAATGTAAGTTATGGTCAATTTAATCCAAATGTTACAGTTGACTTATTACCACCTAATTCTAGCTCATAGTCTTCCCTTCAGTATTACTTCAATTACATGTTACAAGCAAGGCGACTCGTATGCCACACATGTACGCATTGCAGACCTATTTTTTCTTTCGTTCTCTTTTCTACCCCGCCGAGGTCATTTTTTCGTAAGGAAAGTTTGGATTAGATGTTCCCATTCAAGGTTTAGCCCTGAGGCAATAATTCTGAGATTTATTGACCGAAACTTCGACTTGTGTTGTTCGTTGGGCGACCGTGGCTACTTCGTTGAGTCAAGCAATGAAGTGACCCAAGTGAAGTGACCCAAGTTTTAATCCTTGATTTAAAAAAGGCACCTGTTTATTTTAACTGGAACTTTCCTATTTAGTGATCGACCATTACTAAATTTAAGTTCTTGAGAGAGCTGGATCGAGGAGAAAATGACGTCAAAGGCTCACTAGTTTAAGAATGCGATGCGTGTGTACGCTGCAGAATTAATATGCAGCACGGGAGTTTTGGGCTTTCACACTTTTAAACTCGCACTTTGCATACATAATAAGCTGCGTTCACACGCTGAAATTTTGAGCTGGTGAGCCTTTGACATCACTTTTCCCGGATCCAACCCTCTGAGGTCAAATCGGTCAGGTTTGAACGTGAGTGATGGCGGATCGTGAAATCCAAAACTTACACTCGAGATTTTTTGTTCGGCCCTTTCGTCGTAATCAGAGATTTGATAAAAGGTCATTTCATTGACGATTCAAACGAATATAAATTTATATATGTTTCGAGCTCAAGTTCTAGTGAAAAAAAACACATTTTTGACGAGCGCTGGCGAAAGTTTTAGCCGGAGTAACAGAAGCTTGGATAAACGCACTTTGATCTTCCATGAGACAGAAGTCTGCATCCGGTATCTCATGTGACAAACCGTTGTGATTGACACATTTTTCGCATTCCGATCATTCTTAGTGAAAGAACAAATTTTCAACTTCCGGTTTCAGCGTCCCTGTTACGTTTTACGCAATCCGCTGGTCACTGTGAAGATTAGGGTTGCGGGCCTCTCTTGGGCCCGCAAAAATTCGTTTTTATTTTGTTCAACTATTAAATGACAATGTTGGTGCTGAAAATCGGCAATTCAAGATGATTTATTTCGCCTTCCCTTGAATTAAATCTTAAGCTTTAAATCTTATATATATTTACAAATATCAATGGCGAGCGAAATCGATTTACAGAATCATCCGACCGCTAAATGACACATTAAGTATCTGAAAAGTTAAACTTGATATAAGAAAACATAGCAATAGGTTTTATATACAACGACTTTACCTCGCTTTCTGCTCGTCGCAATATGGCTGCCGAACAAGAGCATTCCTTGCTTGTAGAGCGTTTGTTCGTAGGGTGTTCGTTGTTAATGCTTGGCTTTACAATTACGACATTTGGTACAGCTTCTCTGTTTTTGTTTTTGGGCTTGAACATAACACCCGGGTGAGTCATTACGAAACATATTGCTCCAAGAGGTTTCTTTGAAAAGTTCGCTGACAGCAAGAAGACGAGATGTAGCTTTATGGCCAGATGATTCAAACAGGCGATTAAAACCCCTTCTTCTATCAAAACTATCCTCGTTTTATCAACGTGATCTATTCTTTACATCCTTTCTCATCTTCTAAAGGGAGTAGTAAGGCTCATTCCACAGATTTTGAAAGACTGCGACAATTAAACCTGCACAAAACACTCATGTTCGCTGTATTCTGAACGGGAAACTCACCAATTATGACGTCAGAAAATCCAGTGCCGACAATTTTCCGACGTTTTCACGTTTCCATTTGGATTATTATCTTTTATTGTAACTCAAAATAAAACTAGGCCAAATTTCGTTGCATTTGATCTTTAAGGCTCCAGTGTATGAAAATAGTTTGTAATGGCTCACATCATAGTTAGTAGCTACTAACTATGCCACATCTTGCACATCAGAGACAGGTCATAAATTAGAGGAGTCCGCCCCGCCCCCCGTGTGACTGGTAGAAGGCACTATGATTCTCAGCAAAACATTTTCAAGTTTGAATCTCCAATAAATTCTATTGCAGGTTGCACGAAGAATTCACTAATTGGTCTGGCCACGATAATAATATAAAACAGAGCGATTTTAAAGCAGTTCCTAAAAAAGAAAGTATCTGATGCAAATAAGGAATACGAAACCATAAGGCCATGCGGCAATCTAAGCACGTCGGCCATATTTCGCTTTGTAAAGCGACAGCAAGACCGTTTTCTTATCGTTCACTTCTGATTTGGACAGAGAGAGTCTTCCAAGTCTTCCAAGATATGTCAGGTTCAGAATATTCAGAACCTGAGGGCGTTAGTCCGCTCAACGAGCCTACAGGTTCATTTCAGGAAGAACCTGTTCGTGCAAGCAGCTCGGACAACGGGACTCTAAATTTGGCGCGAAAACGACATGGTGGAAATAATCCTGATAATGTTGAATTATTCTCGCCAAAGAAGGATAGAACAGGCTCTCATCATGAATCTCTTGCGGCTAACGACAGTCCCACCGACACCGGAGCGAAAGAGCCGGAAGATTTGGGCCTTGAGTGTTCACGCTCCCAGTGAATTTTCTACCAAACGGACGAGTGGCCACCAGTCCGATCCGGTCGAGGATCGTGCAGATCCTTTTCAGTCAGCTCTTCGGGACGCTAAAAAGGAATCTGCACGCGCTGGTAAAGTACCAGTTTCAACCGATGTTCCTCCTTTGTCAGGTTCTTCAAACTCGAAGTACTCCTTGTGGACATTCTTGATATATGATTTACTTCAGAACGCCTTTGGAAGACAAGAGCCACTGGGTGGTTCCTGAACTTGACCATTGGCTGGACTTGATTGGGGGTTAAAAGAAACTCTTGGCCAGTTGCAATGGAAGCAGAACCTCCAGATGACCATGCGTGATTACATGGATGCTGCCAGATCCTTATTCATTTTACTCCAGCACCTTCAATCTGACCCTAGCTCTATAAATGAGCGGTCGGCAACAGACCTTGTTCTTAAGAGCCTTCGACTATTGGGTCATGGAGTGGCTTCGGTCAACAAGCAACGCAGTTGAAAAGAGGTTGTGAAACATTGCAATATTACTGATGTCACTCAGTTAGCAAAACAATCTGATCCCATGCAGACATACCTTTTTGGGGAAAGTAAAGCGTCTGAACTTAACTTTGTGGGCGACTTAGCAGAAAAGGTATCCAAAGCAGTCCAGTCCAAAAAGAACTCAAACTCCAACAAAACCAAGCCTCAATACAAACAGGCTAGAACGAATTCATTAAAACCATCATCTGGCTCTTCCAAGCCCAGAACCGTTATTCCCATGAGCACCAGCCCTTTCGGAAGGCTCCCTTCCGGGGAAAACGGGGACCGGCAAGGGATTGTCCAGAACAACCCCGTTACAAAGATTTCGGGAAAAAAACTTCGACACAAACAGCCCCCAACAAACAAACACAGGTTCCAATGTAAGCACTGTAGATATGATTTTCCATTTCATGCCCCACCAAGGGAACTTCACCCTCAAACGGTGGCAGGGAGGTTGCAGTTTTTCACCAAGAACTGGCCGATAATTACACAAGACCCATGGGTTCTACAGACTATACAAGGTTACGAAGTAGAACTGTTAAGCCATCCTTGGCAAACCAGCCTCCCTTCCCCCCTGTATTGTATCCACCACAGACTTCCCTAGTGCAGGAAGGAATTATAAGTCTCCTACAAAAAAGGGCCATCATAGAAGTTGCTTTCAATCCTTGGGTGCGATTCTACAGCAACCTTTTTCTTGTGGAGAAGAAGGGAGAGTCAGGGCAACGCCCAGTAATCAACCTCTCCAGGTTCAACAACTGCGTGGAATACTGCCACTTCAAGATGGAAGACTTGAAAGCAGTTGTAGACCTATTGAGACAAGGAAATTTCATGTGCAAACTCGACCTGAAGGTAGCCTATTTCTCGGTCCTCCTTCATAGGCGGTCTCATTCGCTTTCAGTTCCAAGGCAGGACGTACCAATTCACTTATCTCCCTTTCGGGCTGACATCCGTCCCAACTATCTTTACCAAAATACTCAAACCAGTAACAGGGATTCTAAGAAAGATGGGCATCCGGATAATAGTTTATCTGGGCGATGTGCTCATTATGAACAGCACCTTAGAGGGTGCCAGGAAAGACATCTTGATCTTCAAGTCAATTCTAGAGAATTTAGGATTTCTGATCAACATAGAGAAATCCATATTCGAATTCCTGGGAATCATCGTGGACTCCACGACCATGAGGTTTCTCCTCCCAAACGAGAAGGTTGCTGTTATTCAGAAAGAGTGTCGCCGCTTGGTAAGCAGTCAAGCCACCTCTTTAACTCAACTCTCTCACATAATAGGGAAGTTAACTTCCTGCAAAATTGTAATTCTTGAGGCCCCCCTTCATTATCGGGGGATCCAACATTTGAAGAACAGCAACACGCTTCCCCGGGTAGTCAACAACTTAGACTTAACTTTGGATCCTCAAGCCCTAGAAGACCTTAGTTGGTGGGTAGACAATCTTTCCCTAGCAAATGGACGCCCCATTCGGAATTCTCTTCTGCATCTAATAATTCAATCAAATGCCTCCAATTCGGGGTGGGGAGCAGTGAGCAATGGGGTAGAAACAAGGGGAACATGGACAAGGGAAGAATCCAATCTTCATATTAACTGCAAAGAAGTACTAGCAGCATCATTTGTAGTGAAAGCACTCACCAAGGAGCTGCAAAATGTCCATGTATTGGTTCAAATAGACAATACAACAACCATTGCCTATATCACCAAAATGGGGGGTGCCAAAAGGTGTCTCCTCGATCACTATATGCAAGACACCTCTGGGGTTGGTGTCTACAAAGGCCAATCATTCTGAAGGCCGACCACATTCCGGGTCACCTCAATACAATAGCAGACGGGTAGTCGTGCGCCAAACCAGATTCTTCCGATTGGCACCTGAACCACCAATCCTTTCAGATACTAATACGGGATTTGGGTCAATGTACGATAGACCTTTTTGCAAGCAGAACCAATCACCAGCTTCCCAGGTTCTACAGTTACAAACCCGACTCAGAAGCGGAGGCAATCGATGCCCTAATACAACCATGGAAAGGGGAACAATAACTCTAGTATGCCCAGTTTGGCCAACACAGCCATGGTATGCCCAACTCCTGCAACTGGTTGTAGCCACCCCCATTCTTCTTCCCATGACCACAGGTCTCTTACTAGGACCACAGGGTCAGGAACACCCACTGGTGAAAAACAAAACCCTTTTTCTTGCCGGTTGGAGCGTATCAGGCAAGGCCTTTTTGCAAAACACTTATCAGGACAGGCTTCAAACATTGTCCTCGCTCCCCATAAAACTTCAACTCAGAATCAGTACAAGTCATGCTGGTCAAAGTGAGTGGGCTGGTGTGATAAACAACAAATTAATCCCATTCAACCAAGTATTCCAAAGGTTGTAGATTTTCTATCTGAACTTTTTCAAGAAGGTCTTCAGTATTCTACCCTGAATTCTTATCTATCTGCAATAATTTCTTCTATACCTCAAGTGGAGGGGTGCCCAGTAGGCCAACACCCTTTGGTATGTAAGTTTATGAAAGGGGTCAACTCACGCCCTCCTTAACCCAAGTACTATGGGACTTTGGATGTTGGTTTAGTCACCAAGTATTCGGAGGGTCTTCCCTCAGATAGCGATCTTACAATCAGTGTTCTAACAAAGAAATGTGCGATGCTTTTGGCCCTCTCGGCTTCCAAGAGACAATATGATCTTCAAGCTATTGATCTCAGATTTTGGAAACGTATCCGTGAAGGGGTTTCTTTTCCTTTGGCAGCCTTGACAAAGACTAGAACTGTCAAAATATATGGAGTTCTTTTTCCCGTTGTTCTCGCACAATAAAAAGCTGTGCCCTGTAACTTGCATGGATTCTTATGTTAAAAGAACTTCAGCCTGGCGAGTAGTTGGAGATGAGCCCAACCTTTATTTTTAGCCATTGAAGCCCCCCACAAGGCTGTGTCTTCTGCTTCCATTGGGAGGTGGTTGAAGGACATAATGAAAGAGGCGGGTATTGATGTTGCCACCTTCAAAGCTCATTCAACTCGAGGGGCAGCCAGCTCAGCTGCCAGGGACAGAGGTGTCTCTGTCCAGGACATCTTACAAACAGCAAGGGAAACAACATTGAATCGTTTCTACTACCGCCCCAGGTATTCTAATTCTTTTGGCAATGCAGTCCTTAATGGTGAGAGCCGCCTTTAAACGGACCAATTAGTGAATTCGGAGTGCAACCTGCAATAAAATTGCAGATTGTACCAGGCTACATAGTAGCTGCTGAACAATCAGAATTTTATTAAGGTTGCACGAAGAATTCACTAATTCCCACCTTTACCTCCTCTCTAGGAAGACTGCTTCACAGTGACCTTTCTGTTCTGTTTTCCCTTTCAGGCAGTTAAGGAGATGGATGCTGATACTTTTCTGTTTCATGTCAGGGACATTTGATAATCATGTGATGTTGTATATTCACCGTTATCTTCATAGAAACAGTTCATTAAATCATGTTTATTCTTTTATTTGTTTGGTTGTTATGGTTCTCTATTATGAAGCGCTCAATATGGCTGACGTGCTTAGATTGCCGTATGGCCCTATGGGTTCGTCTTACTTATTTGGATCAGACACTTTCCTTTTTAGGAAGTGCTTTAAAATCGCTTTGTTTTATATTATTATCGTGGCCAGACCAATTAGTGAGTTATCCATGCAACCTTAATAGAATTCTGATTGTTCAGCAGCTACTATGTAGCCTGGTACAATCTGCAAATATATTATGAGCAGCAGTAATGCAGCTGCAGCTGAGAAAATTTATGATGACAACTTTGTCATAGTAAAATCTGATCAAATCATTATAAGGTCTAACATCAAAACCATGGTTGATCTCCAAAAGAAAATACAACAGGAACACATGGATACTAAATAACATCTGAACAGCCTTTATGCTAAGAATAGAAGTGTGAAACAAGGGCAAGATTGTGCCAAGACTTATGATGAGCAAATGATAACTCAGTTGACAGAACAAGAAGAAAGGATGAAGAACATATTAGAGTTTCTGAAAAAGAAGGAGTACATGTGTGCATATATTTAAAGGAATGTTGCTTAAAACCAAATCTGTAAAAAGGTCCCAGAAACGAAACAGAAGAAAAAACAAGAAAAGAAAGGAGCAGATAAGAAAATTAAAGAGATTACTGAGCTAACATCTGCTGATACCTCACAGTCAATCATCACTGACGTAAATGTTGAATGTGTTGTATCTCTCAAAAAATAATTTCTGAGAAAGCACTTTCTACCATAGAGGAGTACAGTCCAGGTCTTTTGAAAGAAAATGGGCAACTTTCTGTCACAGAAGACCATCAAAGTGAAAGTACTGGATGTGAAAATGAATCAGATCTAGAGCAATGAAAGTACTGGATTTGAAAATGAATCAGATCTAGAGCAATGATGATGATGATGATTATTATTATTATGTATGTATATTATTATTATGTATGTATGTATAATAATAATAATAATAAATATAATAGTTACTCAAATGTTCTTTTAACCTTTTTAACCTTGTTAGTAATTATTGTGGAGTTTTAATAAAGATATTGATTATTATTATTATTATTGTTATTATTATCAAGCTGTTACGTAATTAGTTAACGTAATTACTTTCCATCTCTTCAAAAAACCGGTTATTAATTGTTAAAAAGAAACATTTTACATTCTATTTTGATAATAAACTGTTTGTTCAAGTCAGGTGAGGATCTTGACATAGGACCAAGAAGTTCCATTAAAAACCCATGTTTATATAAAACGGTCATCAAATAAAGGATGTGTTCCATATTTTATTTACAGAAGAATGACTATGACTACAGAGGAATTCTAGATTGACTCCTTGCATAGAAATAATGGCCCCCCTTAATGACATGTACCAAATTGTTTGACCCTCCCTTTTGTGCTTGCATGAAAAACAATGGCCCTCCTCATGTTTGCACCAGCGCCTCCCCTCTTAAATTTATGACCGGTCCCTCAGATGCACAGGCATGAACGTCCGGTAGTTCACAAGAAATAATTATTAAAGCATTATTCTGATGGGAGAAATGAACTTGCTGAAAGTTATTTAAATTAATGTAATACAAGAGACAGAGACTATGATAGTCTCATGTGTTATAATTGTTAAGAAAACCAGCTGTCACATCCGGAAATCCAGGAATCCATTTTGGAATGTCTGCTGGAAACGAACAACTGCATGCTGATAATTATAATTTTCAATTCAAGTATTTAACTTCTAATTCCTCCCTAGATCATGAGAGTACTTTACTGTTCGTTGGGGTTCGTTGTCCAACATGAAGAATGCAGATGTTGCATGGAGGTTGATAGATGTCGTGAAAGAATGGCAGAAGTTAAAAAAGATGACTGGTATTTTTGCTGACAGCTTGATTTGTTTATGGATTTGTTTTCAAAATATGGTCTCAGACATAACCTCCTTTCCTTGAGCTTATGGAAGGTTAAGATTCAGGCAACAATTTTTGTATCTATTTAATTTAATGTTAACTTTAAAGATATACTCTTAGAGTACAATATATTCTCTGGTTACTGCACGCTGAAACTATTATTTCTCCGGCATTTAAGATTCCTTGCTGGTTTAGTGAAGTTCCCTACTTCTTTTTGCGTTCGACGAAGTGAGAACGCATTCTAAGTTGATCCAGCTTTTTTTGGACAGGTGGACAGGCAAGCAGGCCGGCGGGCTGCCAATGACGTCACATCCGAACTACGTCACATTCTCGTTTATTTCCCAGCAAGATCATAAACAAATATGGCCGACGACTCTACGATCAGCGTTGCTCGTTTTTAACCATTTCAGTCACAGTTTTCTAAATGGCATCTCGCCACTTACTCGACATGGAAAATAAGGATTATTCTGGCGCGTTGGGAAGTTTTTTCATTAGAGGAAATGACAATTTTACACGATTTGCTTCGAACTCAGCAGCAGTCAATTCCATTGACTTCATTGATGCACTTTCCTGTAATAGGTGAGTATTTGGGATGGAGAACGACGGATTTTGAAGGACTGTATGACGACTCAGGTGAATGACCAATGAAAAAAAGAACTGTCTCGGGAAGTAAGTGGTTTTTATTTATCGAGTCACAGCGAGGTTTGATGCATGAATAGCAGAATCAGTATCGGTCTAATATATAGATTTAGGCCAGCGTAGCTCCTTGGCCAGGATGTTAAAAACCCAATTAAGCTAACCCAATTTTGATTTGAGTTCTGTAACTTTGCTGTGAGGTTTCTGCTTTGAGTTTTATAAACACAAAACAAAGCAGGAAAAGAAAATTTTATAGAAGAAAACGTTATAATTCGAACAATCCTAAACTGTTTTCAACAAGTTAACCTGACATGAGCCCGCGGTCTAATAAAAAAAACCAGCATTTGGTCAGCAGTCAACTTCAAAAAACGCGAGTTGTAGACTTGAGCCTGCGATAAGGTCACTTGATACTGGTCAGCAGATACCTTGTTTTGACAGGTGTCAATTGCTCATAACATGAATGTCCAATATGAAAGAAGTACACGGTAAACCAAGGCTACATGTCTCTATCAACCTATTATTTGGAGTATGGCCGCCATGTTGTGCGACTCCGCCGTCGCCGTCTCCGTCGCCGTCGTCGTGGTCGTCGCCGTTGTGCCTACGCGCCTACGAGCAATACCGCTGCTTATGATAACCATGAGAAAATCAATACATGGGTTTCTTTTTCCTATATGGTTATGGGGCTCCGCATGGCGGCCCGGGCCGCCGAAGCTCCGCTATTATTATTTGGAATCGGTGGAAGAGTACTCTAAGGAAAAGATCCATAAGAGTGAACCCGAGCCAGGAAACGGAAATGTAAAAACTGTGTACATCAACGGTCATTAATACAAGTGCGGCCGTAACACTACTTGAACAAAAAAAAATTGAAAAAAATTTGTCAGGCTCTGAGCGGGATTCGAACCCACGACCTCTGCGATGCTGGTGCAGTGCTCTCCCAACTGAGCTATCAAAGCCAAATGAGAGTGGGCGTATATGGGTTAGCCCTTTATATGGGGACGTTTAGACTTGGCCCAAGTACAGTAAAGATAAAAGTAATTTGTCCCATAGTAGCAATTGAGTGATGACGGTCACTAATACAAGTGCGGCCGCAACACTACTGGCTCGGAGGGGGATTCGAACCCACGACCTCTGTGATGCCGGTGCAGTGCTCTCCGAACTGAGCTATCAAAGCCACATGAGAGCGGTCGTCCCCATATAAAGGGCTAACTATACGACCGCTCTCATGTGGCTTTGATAGCTCAGTTGGGAAAGCACTGCACCGGCATCGGTCGTGGGTTCGAATCCCATGTTACGCTTAAACATTGCAAGTTAATGTGACAATATTTAGCACGAAATTTGAAGGCTGATACGAATATTTTAGTCCTATTAAATTTGCGAGTCGAAGGAAACTGGCGCCGTCACGCAACGTAGTTTGTACCAGGACCTCTTCAATTAAAATGGCATGGACTTTGTCACTGAAATATCTTTCTGTAAAATCCCGGTTGTTGATTAAAAACTGTTGGTTTTAGCAAAAAAAAAAAACTGTTGAACGTCAGCTAGGGAAATTATTTAAGGTATCTGAATAAAAGTTGCGGCGTCGAAGGCACCCTTATAATCTTTGATAACTACTGGTAGCGGAGCTTCAGCTCGCGAAGCGTGCCAGCGAAGCACCATGGGTAAAAAAATTGGTAACTCATCAAGCCGAGAAAATTTGGTTATGACGTCAGCGTACGCGCGACCAAGCGAGCGAGCTAGCGAACGAACGCCGTCCGTACAGACTCTGGGGGAGGAGGGGGGCGAGTGGAGGTAAGCCTCACGGGGGATCTAAGGAATGCCATCTTTTCTCGGCGGGATTTGTCAGAAAAAAAACTGATTTGTATTTGTTATATATGTCAACAAACGATGGGGGACGTTGATCCAACGTTTAAGATAGAGTTTACCTGAAGCACAAAATGAAAGAGAACGACAGCGAGCAAGAATTAGCAGCCAAAAAAGTGGCGAAGCAGGTCGACTGAGAAAGAGCCGCCCAAGGCTAGAAAGGAGGCAATATAGTAGTGAACAATGTCGTGAATCTTGAATCAAGCAGTCAGTGCTAGAGAAAGAAAATGAAGCAATACCGAACAATGCCGTGAGGCAGGGCAGGTGAGAGATTTGGAATAGAACTGAAATACCAGAAAAACTGACTCAAAAGACCACAGAACTTCGCAGGTCGAGATATGATGTGCAGTCGGGCAAGAAAAGACATATGATTTTATCAGGTGATCAACAACGGAAATCAAACGTGTTTTGTGTGTTTAGAAGATTACAAAACGGTGACCACTGTGGGAAAAAGTCGTTGATTAGTTAATCTATCGAAAAGATTTGTTCAGTTCAGTCTTCGCAACTTTTGCTGGAGGTTCTGCTGATAAGATGCACACTGAAGTGAACTGCCATATCTGTGGTAAGCGACTTTGTTACATAGAAACGTTGCTTCAGCGAGATAAGTTTATAAGTTAAGGTTATATCTTCAATGAAAGTTTTAAAATATCCTTGATTTCCTGATTTGGAACCATGCTGTGAGAAATTTGGTAAATTCAAAAACTAGAGTTGCTATTGAATATAAATTTGTATAATTATTGTAAACAAACAAGCTCGTATTAGTTTTCTGTCATTTTTCGCCGTATACCGATAACCTTTCGACCTAAAGTATTAAATAAAGCTGTATTCGTATATACTGCCAGGCGAGTTTGGAAGTTTTCTTTGTTTTAGCAGGGACAGCCGCTTCATAGACTGCCATAATTTCTTCTTCTGTTTACTTTACATTGCTTTGCTTTTGACGCTCGTAAGCTTAGTATGTTGTCATGAGTACTGCGTTTAGAAATTATAGACTTCCTTTTGTTTGCTCGAATTAATGGGTTTGGTGAAATGCCTAGCTGAATTCAGTTCTTTCAAGGTTATTGGTAAAAGACTGGTAAAACTACGTCGAAAAAATGACTGCAAATTAAGCCGTCGGCAAAAATAATGTTCAAGTGCTTAGCACCAATAATCGAGCTTATTAAACTCGAATGCCGCAACGCTTTGAGATTTTGGACGTTTTCCGGCCTCTAAATGCATTTCGTGGCTTTAACTGGAAAAATAGTCAATCTTGACCGAATTTTCAGCAACATTTCTTCAACCCTTCGTTTGATTCAGGCGTAGTGATATGCATATCGTGTTTAATAAGTAGCTTTCATCTGCTTTGTTGTTGTTGAAATGTCAAGTGGATGATTTAGTATTGCACTAGACTTGCTGATGCAGCAAGTATGGAATATAATAAACCAAAATACTTAATCCTTAGACTCTTCTGAAACCTGGTCAGATACTAATAGCACCTCCATGAACAACCTTTTGCAACATGAATTATTTTTTTCAGCACCAATCAGTGACCCTGCATGCAATGACAGCTCTACACTGAGTTTGATTTGCTATTTAGCAATTATTCCATGAGCGCGCGTTGGATATGAGATGGTAAATAGCCATCCGTCATACCCAACAAGCGCGAATGGAATAATTGTTTTATTAAATTCGGTACGGTTGTATGCTTGGAAATTAGAGCTAAATTTCATTGGTTTTTAATTTTACAAAACGACCGAAAATTCATGAGGCAAAAACAACAGCAAGTGTGAAGTCACATGGCATGCGCGCCGTTTGTAAACTTTCGTTAAATGAAAATTTGAAAGCAAAGCCGACGAGTCTGCTGAACAAAAATTAACACCATCTTTAATTTAAGGAACGTCTACCAAACGAAGGATATTCAACCTTGGTCAGAAAGTTTGAAAAGCGTTCAAGTTCAGTTTTAACTGTGCACTTGCCCATAACAGTTGTAAAAGTACTGCCGAAAACTTTGATCGCCATGTGACAGACGTTGTGTCAATATTATTCTCGACAAGAACTCTATCAGCGTTCCCTTGCCGTGGCTGCCCTCGCATCAGTTCGAGCTGGATATGTGGAGATTGCTGCTGGCCAGTTTTAGAGTCAGGGATAGAAAATATCTTAGCATCGGATTCCTCTTCAGAATCTCCGACACCCTGATGGTTTTTCGTGGCTGGTAAAGATTCGAGCCGACGCTTCGGTTCAGCTCCTCAAAATACTCAACTCCTTGATAGATCTTTCGCAAGCACAGAATTGTTGGCGTTCGTTGGCGTCGAATCTCTTGTCCTGGTCAGCCAAAAAGGAGACTGAGGTAAAACTAGGTCGCCCTCTGTAGATTTGCCGAATTTTTGCTCTCTGCCCGTCCGAGGTCACCGCTGTCGAACAGCTTTTTGGAAATTGGTTTCTGCCCGTTTCTTATGGGCTTTATTGCCTGTTTTTGTGAGGTCTTTTGCAAATGCTCTAATGCTTTATTTGCCTCAGTAAAAGCGGGGTCAGAGATAATGGAAAACGGTTTGTTGACCGGCAGCGAGCGAAAGAAATGGTCAATGGCGGCTCTCAGATGGCTTTCATCGATGAACTTTTGTAAAATGGCAGTGTGCCATCTTTATTCCTCGCAGACGTGCAAAAACTCTTCCGAAAAACATTCAGTTGTTCTTTTGACATTTCTTCTATCGGTTTCGAAAATCTGGTGCCAACAGGACTAGGAAGCCATTCAGTAACATTAAGGTAAAAATCGTTGTTGTAACGTAGTCTTCATGAGTGCGTAAAATCTCGATGTTCATGTTTAAAATTTTACAACTTTTAAGGGAAACTTAACGAGTACGTACCATTGAATATTCTCATTCCGAACTTTATGGCTTTTTAGTTGTTGCTGGAATGGGATTGTCCTTAAATTCTTGTATTTCTTCTGTAGACGGCTCACCGAATTTGTTTTATTTCATCCATTTTTTTTGTCGACGAAACTTGGCTTTCCACGTAAAATTTTATGCCAAGCAACATTTGCCGCATGAATTTCCATATAAGGTCAAACGTAAGTATAATCGCTGGTAACCGAGATACAGTGAACCAATCAGAAAGCTAGAATGGCATTATCCGAGCTTGAAATTTTAATAATTGATTTTATTAGCAGGGGTTTCAGTAACATTAGTTATAAGCGGCCATTGAAGGTGTAATAAGCGGCTGTGACCACTAAAGGGGTCCCAATGACCCTTTCTCCTAGGGGCGGTCTGGGGGTATGCCCCCAGAAAAATTTGAAATCTAGAAGCATGGAAAGGCGATTTCCAGCGTTCTGGGCATCAAAAAGCGCGCTGTTTTTGTGGCATTTAAAACGTTCAGTGGTCGTCATTGTTGTTGTATTCGCTTTTTTATCATCAATGATTTTTTTATTTTCATTAATGAAATCCAATCAGACGGCAGTAAGAGGTCCTACAGACGGCGGTAGACCGCCGGTAACCGGATTTTATTGAAACCCCCGTATTAGTGCCACTGTATTTGGTCAGGGAAACATGGTCCCTATATTTCATTTTTTTTTT
>JAEMPF020011536.1:24753-64272 GCA_022496165.2 Catalaphyllia jardinei
GTGGGGGGTTTAAGGGTTCAGCTCTGGTGTATTTAGACAGGAGCCATAATATGGGACAATTTTTCTATTTTTAGAACAAATTGCGCCATCCTGACGTCATATATCCGCGCTAATCCACGCACGTGTCTTAAGCTCTCGCGTGGATGTTTGTCACGTTGCGTGATGAAATGGTGAGAGTTGCGAGATTCTCTTCCCGATTTTTCACAGCGATGGCAGGGAATAAGGCAGAGAAGAAGAACCAGGGCTCTTCTATGTACTTTTATGTTCTGATTGAATGGAAAAGGTGTGTTTTTCAGCGTCGAGAATTTCTTTAATTTCGCGCTGTGAATGAATAAAATGGTTATAGTTATATACGCGTAAACTTTTGTGTTTGTTCTGAAGAGAAAAGTTCTGTAAGAAAACTGTTTACTCCGGTATCGAGTTAATTTGTGAGTTTGACAAACAATGCTTTATCATAACCAAAACCTGTTTTTAATAGTTTCTTGTTGTTTCTGCTCGTTTGGCTAGTTTGCAAAGGTTTTTGAAAGGCAAGTCTGACGCGTACGAGTAGCTCATTTGCATAGAGCAGCGAGTGCACTTTCAACTCGGTGTTTTCAGATTGCCAACAAATCGTGATAAAGATCTTTTTCGTTGTCTTTTGTGCTGAGATGCTACAACAATTTTCACCAACGTTCGCCAAAAGGCTACTAACATTGTGTGTTTCTTTCACATAGTGAAACTTTCCACTGCGAAAATAAAAAAGACTAGGAGTTTTGACTCAATCTTTATTCGAGTTTATTAAAAGCGTCGTCGTAACTTTTCTGATTATTTCTGCTGTATTCACATATTTTTAGCTAAGCTTTTAATATGTTCTCAAACATTAATCAGCCTTAAACATAGTCAAAAACTAGAGATATTATATGAGTTCGATGTACGTTTTCAAACCAAAGTGCGAAGTCTAATTTCTCATGTTTTACTAGCTGTGCAAAACACGCATAAGCGAGCGCTCTTTTTCATCGACAACAGACAATTTATTGGATTTTTACACAAACAAAACTAAGCAGCATCTACAGACCTATCGTCACTTATTGGGCCTAAAAGCTGCTATATCCAAACATCCGGCTCGTTTTTTTGTGTGTTATGGAAAAGCTGTTAACCTTCTTCATATGTGAAATTTAGATTAGAGTAATGTTAAGTTCTTGTCAAAGGAGCAGCGGAACTCAACTTGGTCAGCGATATAAAGCATACCTAAATTCGGCGCTGTCTTCACTCAAACTGGAGCAACTTACGTCTTACGACGAACATACTTAACCAAAATTCCAACAGCCATAATGGCGTTAAGTTGTGGGCCAAAAGCATAAACGATTTCGGGAATTTCGGACGCCATTTCCCCCGCGCGACATCCGCGAAAATCCTCGCAGCAATGTACGCGCGTATGCCGCAGGCGATGGCGCAATTTGTTCTAAAAATAGAAAAATTGTCCCATATCATGGCGCCAACCCCAATACTAGAAATGGCGCGCGCTTACGGTCTCCGTCGCTGATTATGGCTCCTGATTTAGAATGTATTTCTTATCCATTTGGCTGTAATGTTATTAATGTTAACATTTATAAGCTTGGCTGACCAAATGTACCTATATGCATCAAAACCTGAGAGTGCACATGGCATAAATTACTTAGAGCTTACTTATTATTTTTTTTTACATAATTAATAACAAAATTTTATAACTAATGGAGTCACACAGTAACTGACAGTTCCTGTTAGTAGTCCACAGTCTTGGTGGAGAAAAAAAGAACATGGTCACTTACTGAAATTGAATTATAATATTGTTATTGAAAGCTTACATATAAGTATTCAAGACAAGACAAGACAAGACAACTTTATTACATTTTGCTCAATGCATTAGTGACAGACCTGGCACTGCAGGTAGCAAACGCTAATCGAGGCGGGCCAGGAACAATAAAATAAATGAAATCTGCTAGTCTTAGTATTCATCAAAAAAGTGTTATGCCAGAGTGATTTTAGTCATTGTGAACTAATATAGTTCCAAATTTGCAGCAGAAAATGGATCTCATTATATTCCTGTGGGCTGTTCTTAATACTGTACAGCTGTCATACCGTAACTGTGTCTTAGTCACTTTTGGGAAGTGTCCGGAGGCTGTGTAGAATTCCAGTATTAATAAAATAATTTATGAAAAGAAACTGAACTATTGATGGATGTACAGCACAAAAGCAACTAGCAATGCACAATTATGTTGTAAAATACTTGTACAAATTCAAACCAACACGGAGTCGATTGTAAACATTGTAATATATAGATTTAGCCAAGCTTAAAAGTGGAGCTCTGGGCCGGTTTGTTCAAAGCCCAATTAAGCTAATCCAGGATAAGTGAGAATTTTTATTTCAGGTTTGTAACATTGCAGTGGGGTTTTCTGTCGATATTGTTTGGACTTCCGTTTCGAGTTTCAACAATCTCAAACTACATAAAATAAAGCAGTGAAATTATACCTTCTGAACACCCTGGCGCTGATTAGAAAGTTAACCTGACTTGAGCCGACAATCTTATCAAAAACCAGTAGCTGGTCAGTGGTCAACTTTAAAAAATAAAACGTGACTCTGATGAACTTTTTACCTGAGCCGGTGATACGGTCACGTAATACTGGTCAGCGGATACCTTGCTTTGACAAATGTCAACTGACCATAACATGGAATTTCAATATCATATGTACGATTAAACCAAACTTAAGTGGTGTCGTTGGGTGCACGTGCACACGATTCACGCTTCTAACCATGTAGGCCATGAAAAAAAGAGTTGTATGGTTTTCTATTCTATGTATGCATGTGATTGTTTTTATAGTTATGGGGCCCTGATTTGTGGAAGCCAATGTAACAGAGCTCTGCTAGAAAACAATGACATTCTAACATATCTCCAAGGCTTTAAGGTCAAAATTGAACATTTTTGAAGTTCCTTTTGTCTCCAATTGAAGCTTATAGAGCTGGTTATTAAACTAGACCAAGAGTTTTGAAATGAAATGCTCCCTAATGAGGGCATCCAAATTATCTTTAGATCTACAGGTCAATGCATTTTTGTTTTGCCGATTGAATTTGTTAATAAGGTTCCAGTCCCAAAGTGCTTAAACAATGCACTGGTATCTGAAATTTGCCTAGGTCAATTTCAGTGAAAGGTTACAGAACATCTTTTAAATAGGATGACAAAAATATCTGTGATAGTACAGAAATCACTTATGGGAAAAAATATTTCTAAATAAAATATTAATTGTTATTTTCATGTCAAATTGGCTACATCGCATGGACTTATGACACCTCAAGAGGTATATGGTGATGCTACAGACACTATATTTAACAACTTAAGACTGCATACCCTTCATAAGCCAAGTGCAAGATCAAGATCAGATCTACTGACTGTTTAAAAAGAGGAACCTCGGGAATACGCAGGGCTGTCACTAAGTTATTAGTTACCTGTAGCCTTATTCTCCACATTCATGGCAAATTAATAATAATCATGAAGTTATCATAATCATAATGACTTTATTACAGTACACTCTGTATTTCCACTGAAAGGTGGCTTTTCATCTATAAAATTTACTTTAATGGTAAGTCATACATAGTCATAGTTGTTTGTACTTTATGGGTGAATTATATTGACATCAGGCAATTTCACCCATAGCATCAAGGCAAGATCAATCATTCTCTGCTATAACAGGTGCTACAGGTTACTGCCCTTAATGATAGCCCTGGATATGCATGTCTGCCAAGATGAAGACATGTATGTTTGCCACTAGACATCTCAATTTGTGTATAAATATTTCCAGCACATTCAAAATAGACTAAGGACAATAAAGCTACCAACTGGAATGCATACAGTTTTAAGATCTAAAGGGAACTTCAGGATGTCTATATTTGGACCAGGGCATTCAGTACAAACTGAGAAGAAAAGCAAAGCCACCAGATGGAATGCAATCAGCTTTTAGACACTGCAAAAGTGTTACTCTTTTCTTCAGTCCATACTGAAGTGTCATAATGCATTTCATGAAAGGGTTGCAAGGATAATATTTGAAGTAAGTTTCCTGATAGGCCTATTGCAATAATGGATGACATTCCCTCAGCAGAAAAAACAAGTTCTTTTTACGGTTAATTAAATTAGGAAAAAAGCACAGGGGTCTAGAACTGGTATTTTTTGTTTGCACTGTCATACAATAACAAATTAATCTGAAAACCATTCAGTGGATAAAACCAAGAAACTGTGATGTTATGGGAATATCTAAACAAGACGTACACTATTCCAAGTTTTAGGTCTATTAAGGCTGTGCATTTTCAGAAGCTTCAGATATTTCTCAAAATATTTTGCCCAAATTTACAGAGTCCAGTATGGGTTAGCCTGCATCACAGACAGTCTAAACCACCAACTATACTGGGGATTTTGTGACATGTCCAGCTGCAACACAGGATAAGTATGGGTATGGAGCCGCCATGTTGGTGTACCTCCATTTTACACCAACATCGTAGCAAGCAAATAGTATAAACATCTCAAACTTACTTTGGATATCTAGGCGACTGATTATGTGAACTTAACAAGCCAACATCTAAATAAGCACTAAATTTCCTAACACTTCAACTTCTAAAAGGGACAAAAATCACGGGATAAGTTAATATTTTTTGACAAATGCTTTCCTAGCTTTATGTCCTACACTGCCATAGCTTTGAAATTCAAGACAAAGCAAGCTATGAAGCTGAAAAGTAGTTAACATATACAAATGCATCCCCCTTTTAAGCCTGATGAGGATAAAAATGGTGGTGGCTCCTTAGTTTTGGATTTTAGTGAACAATGACCTCAAGTGTAAACGAAGATTACATGCTCGAGGTCAGATTGGGTAAGATTTGAGACCTAGATTGAATGTATTTTTAGCATGAAGGTCTCAATAATTATTATTTTATTTCAAACGTATTAGAACCTAGAAATTCACTAAATAGCTTAATTATTTAGTGTGTATTGCTTGTAAGGCTTATCAGCTAAGGGACTCAAAAAATAACTTTGTCTTCTGAACTTATTAGCTTACAAAAAAAAGTTGTGTCTGATAACATAAAACCTAGCATTTCCTTGGAAAAATGTTTTGAGGAAATTCAAATTACAGAAGTACTGTAAGAGATGACTTTTTTGGTGAGCTAGTTACAGTAAATGTACAGCTTACCAAGAGGAGAGGCCAAAAAATTGCTTTTCGTTTATTCATACCCTGCTCATAGTTAGTAGATGCCCTGCTTAAACTTACTTTAGGAGATGATGCAAACCATCCCAGCAGGAGTGAAGAGCACTTATTGTATGTTCGAGTTACATACAAATATCTCCAACCTTACACAAGGATATACTATTAACTTTCGATATTTTTGGGAGAGATAAAGTAGAGATTAAGGAACTGACTATAACTATTAGGAAAAAATGATATAATGATTAATATTTATTAAAATGTGTAATTCCAGAAAACATCCATACCTCCCCCACGGAAGGGATTTATTCCAAGATCCCCAGCGTTGAAAATTCTAATTAAGCTTCATACATTTCTCTATATTTTTTGGCCTTACAGAACCCCCCACTCCGCCAGGAAATTCCAATCCCTTCTGTGGGGGAAGTACGGGGAACTGCACAATGCTGTCTTTCTGCTTTAGAAGATAGCAAAGAATAAGAATGTTACCAAACACAAAAGACAGTTCTGTTACATAATCAAAATTTCCATTACCAACATTGAAAATGTATGCTCTTTTGTCAATGATCAAATCATGAGGTGGATACAGAAAGTTCAGAAAGAGGGAGCCAATTATTTTTTGGCAAGAATATAACTTCCAGTTTACAGTATATGAATATCCTAAATATAATGGGTGATGCTTTAGAATGTCTGAAATAAGAACTACCTTGAAAATTGAAAAACAAACAGACTTAAATGGAAAGGACTAAATGATGTTGCTTGAAGTACAAACAACACTATGAATTTTAAGCTTGCCTGTCAAGAGGAAAGGAATGATATTTTACAATATGTTGTACACTGTACTTCCTGACTGTGACTTGTGCAAGTCAAAACTACATAACACAGAAATGGCACAAACAGCTTACTTTTTTATTAAGGGAGATAGATTTTTAACCCTTTAAGCCCTAAGGGGTTTCCCTTTCACGAGTAAAATCGTCTGGCATTAGACAGAGTAAAATCTATAACTGCACTCTGAGGGTGTAAAGGGTTGAACATATTAACCATTGTTTGCCCCAAAAGCACCTAGGCTTATCAAAGGGGCTCACCATAATATCATACCTGGTAATCAGGCTTACAAGAAAACAGACAGACACAACGAACACACAAATTTACAACAAAGAAATTAACATAACTAGAGATGTATTAGTTTAACAAACAAACCGTAGCCAGTGAGAAGCAATTTGCACTAATTTGAAGTTAATTTAACAGTAAAAAGGAATCGAAAAAGCAATTAGTACTAATTACAAAACTCTGGACTTTGCAAAATATAGCACAGTTAATATCATAACTTACAGATTTAACGCCATACAACAACAAAAAAAACTAATGTTCCTAATTATAAAGCTCTGGACTTCGCAAAATATAGCACAGTTAATATCATAATTTACAGATTTAACGCCATACAACAAAAAAAACTAATGTCCCTAACATCACTGCTCGATGACCAAGTTTCACCAAGAATACTAGCAGCAAAGTTAGGGAGGACATCACCTTGAGCGGCATACCTGGGGCAAAACAAAAAGAATTGTTTCATCGATTCAGAGTCAAGACCACACTCGCAAAAAGGCAATTCACAACAGTTAATTTTAAACAAATTAGTATTCTCTTAGACGAGAAAAAGCAAGTCTAAGGCAGGTGTGATAAATAAATGCAGGCCTTGAGAAAGAGAAGCTTACTTGTTAATTAGGGGTTCAAGCAAAGTTTCCCACTAATGTATCCTTAAAACACAGAAAACACTATTTTGCAAAGAAATACTAAATTGAAGTCAAACTAACAAAACCATGAACAGCTTAAATATGCCCTGAATGTTTGTGTATTTAACCAATCACAAGTGAGATCTTCAACCACAGAAACCACAGAAAATGGATTAGGTGGAATTTGCATTACAAAGAAGTGCAAAAAATCGCAAATTTCGCAATGACTTATTGAAAAATCGTGAAGGTAGCGAAAAATCGTAAATTTTGTAAAATCCGCAAGCCCGTGCTTGCTGTTCGATTAGCATAAAATTGTAAATTTCGGCACAACGTACCGAAAAATTGTTGAGGCAGTGGATTTTTGTATATCTTGTAGAGTTTAACGAAAAATCGCAAAATTTGTTAAATTTGAAACTGAAGCGAAAAATCGTAAAAGTTGCAAAATTTGTAACTGCGTTCAATCCTGGACATAAGTGCAAAGTGAAAGTCAAGAAGTGGCATAGTGTTTACTCAGGTTAGACGTGGCTCGTATAGCTTTTTTCTTGACTAGAGAATTTCATGGCTTCCTCCCGCTCGCTTTCTTTCCTTGTAGAGTCCAAGGTAAGCCTAAGGTAGTCTGCTGTAGTCTGCTGTATTATATTGTTTTATGTACACATTGAAATCTTGGCGGTGCTCGTGCCTGTGATTAAAAATTAATTCTTTTGTATTTTGAAATTGCAGGTTTAGCTCGGTGTAAAAACCTGTGAAGTTTTTCTTTGTTTTGTAACTATTGTTAGGGTTAGGGTCTATTATGTTGACTTTTCTTTTACGTCACTGGTGAGTGTCACAGGTTTTTACGCTGAGGATGATCCAAAATTATAAGCTTACTTCAAGCAAAAAGATTCATTTATTCAACTTTGCTTAACTAATTGAAATACTTGCATACATAAAATTATTATATTAAGTTACACGCACATGTAGTGTCAATTGATTTCTACAGTCTGTTGCATAAGGAAGCCATTAAATAATACTTCAACAAAATCAACAGTCCTAAATTGACAGCCAGTCAGAGTTTTTGGTTATGTGTATAATATTAGTGAGCCAGCGGTGCATTTGAGGCCAAGGTAATTTAGTTGTGGTGCTTCTTTAAGTTAACATTCAAGTGTTGCATTATGAAAAAGCTGTATTACAATTATGCAGAAAGTATGTCACACGGTTTTGACATTCATAATTTATTTTAAGTCAATCAGCTTATGAATTCCAAGAATAATTTTTCACAATTTTTAATTTACTTTACGAGGGATCCACTGTAATAATTATTGTCTAGGCTGTAGTGCCCTGCTTGCCTAATAATAATAATAATTATTATTTTCCAATGCCAATCAAAATTAATTAATATATTCCATTTCAATTTAAAATTTGTAAGCAGTCTGATCTGTAGAAACAGCCAGTAATTTGATGTTTGTTTAGTTGTTTAATAACACTGCACATGTACTACTGGAATGAGCTTTCAAAAAGGCTTTTAAAAATAATTTCAAAAATTATCACCTACAAACTAATCATAATCAAGTAAATTTTTGCAGGCAATGTATCCACGACTTTTTCATAGTTTCCTTTGATTAACATGGGTATGTTTCATGACTAGTTTTAAACGAGTTGCGTCAGTCAATCAGTCATTTTTAAGGTCATTTATAGCTCGTTTCTTTCCTTCTTTTTTATTTTTTTTGTGTTTTACCTCTTTTGTTCGATAACGCCTCCCTTCCGGATCACTTCGATCCCTGAAAAACGTGTCTCTCAAAGATAATAGCGATCAAAGAAGAGCATTCAGGGTTCATATGACGACATGCCACGGCAAATTCACTATTCACTACACATATGGCAAGTCACCGTCAATCGCAACTCAGAAGAAAGTTTGCTCATTCACAATTTTCAGCCATGGCAACGATCATCTGGAAATTCCATAAAATCGAGTACAATTGTGCTTAACAGATTCTGAAACATATACTCATTTCGACCCCAGTTTAACCAGTGCTGCATGTTCCGGCTCAAAATGCTGTAATCACCGGTAACCAAAGCGTACTATAAGAGGTTGAAATAAGAGCCTGTATGGATTTAAATTTCGAAGGAAAACTATTCCTGTTTTCCTTTGAAACACTACAATAAAGTTCGAAACCTTTCTAAGTGGTATTTAATTATTGCTGTCATCTAGGAGCTTCTTCAGCAATTCGCTGCAATTAAACTGTAATTCTGCTATGGAAGCGAACAGTTCTTCCGAAACGTAAAGCTGTTTCTTTGCTTTGGTCAGACTTGTCGAGCCTTGCAAGTTTTACCTCTATATGGCTTCCAAGCCAATTGGTTTTGGCTACTTCTCTTACACCTCCGAATTGGCTAATGGAAAATGATTAAGAGAGTGGTTCAGTGTGGTCTCTCGGTTAGCGTGTTCTTCTCTACTTAAAATGGTTTGCCTTACATAGTCTTCAATGTAGGAAAAGGGTCGCCTCTCGTCGGTTTCGGCTACTGGGGACGTTTAAAGTGCACCTAACACCAATTTTTTTCCCCCCTAAAACAGTAAAGCTTATTTTGTGGAGTAATTTGGCCCAAAAAATGTTTTGATTTGGTTAAATCCTCGAATTTTTATGCCCCGTCAAAGTACGTCCAAATGCAAACAGCCAATTGGTCAGGAGATTAATATTGAACCCAGAAACAAACATGGATGTACTCTTCTATCCAGAAACTATCATGCAAACTACTAGTCAATCATCAACATATCCTTTAAACATCACAAGGATCTAAGAAGTATGCAGACTGTATGATCAATATGTTTTTTTAATATTATTTTACTGCATTTACAGTAACATTTCACCACATTTTGCATCGTCTTAATGCTGGCAATCAACAAAAGAACCTACTTCCTGAATGAAAATTGATTATTCTTATTCCATTAGACAACTGTCTTTGAACATTTCTTTACAGTCATGACAAAGCGTATTCAAAACTTCAGTGGAATCGACAGCATTGACAAGGCGTCTATTTGGGACCAACTGTTGAATTCTCTGTTCCTGACTTAATTATGCACCTGGCTTAGATATTCCAGCAAACCCTCTAGCACAAGTTAATGTAAACAACCTGCAATAAAATTAATAACAACTCACCTATGGCGATACCTGATAATCAATATTACTCAATCTATATAGATTTATACCTATATATTTCCAGTGATGGCCTATTCACTTGTAGTACTTTAACCCCTAACTACTGACCTTTAAAACTAGCACTCTAACTGAATGGAATAAAAGTAAAACAAAACCCAATCAAAAACGATTTGCGGACCTATTTTTTACCCTTGCCGCGAAAAAATCATTGTTTTTTATTTGCATTCAAGGACAAATTAAGTTTGAAATTTTGAAACCTTCGTACGTAATTTTCTCGTTCAGAATAAATAAACAATCGCATGAAATCTCGAAGAATAAAGGATTTACACCACGTACTTCAAATATCTAGGCTTCTGTATAAATCTACCAGATATTTCTATTTCTTAAGTTTATTATTTTCCGAACCTCACATACATGCACTTTAGTTTGATAGCTTACTCAGTTTTATATCATAAAAAGTTTAAGTAAATCTTGAAAAATGTTCCTGTATCTATTGGGCGTCCATTACTGAGGGCCGAGGATGGCACAGCCGCCATCAATACCCTGCCAGTACTATCCGCGTGGAGATACTTCCCCGTCTCCATCGACTTAAAGTGTCGGTAAATATGGACCCCCTGCCTATCTTTTACAATTTTGGAAAAATACTTGTTCTGTGAGGGGAAAACATTTAATTTCTGTGGATAGAAAAAGAGAGAAGAAGAAACGTTATTATATGAACCACAAAATTAATTTCGAAAACCACCCTAAAAAATAGGCGCGCTGATTGGTTGAAAACCATGTCTCTGTTAGACAAGTAGATTATGGGCTGGAGATTTCTATCGCGTGTTAGTTGCGAGGACACATTAAAGAAAGATACCTCAGCCAATTTGTATCAGAAATATTAGATTCTTTCTTAATACGATTTTACTAAATGTGCTCATGATACGAGCTTAACAGTTTTGTTACTATGGCAACATACTGGGTTGCAGACCTACCCAATATTCTCATGCCACCTGTAGCGTTCCTTTTCATATTTGCTAATGGTGCCTCATATGCATGATCCAGAATGTATATAAATATGTTAGTTCTAGTTGATGGCCTCGTTTAATGTTTTTCGAGCTAATAATTACTAACAAATTAAAATCAAGTTTGGGATGGAACTGGAAAATATTGAGTTGCCATGGGAACAGTATTTTTTTAATAGCCGTGGGTGTGTTAGAAGTGTTAGCCTAGCAAGTTTCAATGGTTTCTGCTTCAAATTGGCTAAGATAGCTCTATTTATATATACTTGATATAATATTGGGTTGAATATATGACGTCATCAGTCATCTCATTTGCATATTTTACAGATTTAATAAATTTAAATATCTGCGGAACTAATGCAGATATTTGCAAACGGTAAACGACGTTTTTAATCTTTCATGGAATTGTAGATGATACACTTAAAATATCAAGGAGTAAAAATTTGACTAAAGTACCTCTTTAAAAATTGGAAAAAATTAGGAATAAATTGAAAGTGAATGGAAAGAATAATTAATAATAATAATTGAACTGAGTGGAGTGCAATTTGGACTGAAATCATTAGCGTGATTTCCAAAGTATGACTTAAGACCAAAATTGCACGACCCAGAGTTCACTTACCACTTTCCTTTTTGAAATTGCACAATTTAATAGCCTAAACACAAAAAGAGCAAGATTTTGGTAGGGACCAATATTTATTGAACCAATTTGCCAAATTTGCTAAACAATGGCTTTTTCATCGTACATTTTCCTGCAATGTGATTGGAAAGTTAAAAAAAAGCCTCAAAATCTGATTGGTTGTTTTGTTTTACTGTCCCATTCTCATTAGCTGAGAAAAAGATGCAATTTAGAGCAGAAGATTCGTGAATAAATCGCACCGCTGAGAGCCAGTCACATTGCAAGGACAACCAGTGATTTCAAAATGGTGTAAACTGTAATGCAAGGACCACTTGTACAAACAGCAACGGAGTGAAGCCGGATCTTGGTTAGATCAGGTTCAGCAGTGAAAAATAAATAAACTGACGAAATTTGATCTATTTAGTATTTTTATTTTTCTGTATATACATCCGTTTTGGTACTAGTTTAAATTCATCTCTATTTTTGTCAACCTATCATATCACATATATTCCTTTTGTATCATTTAAATTTTGTAGCCGTTTTATCCATAGTTACTTAGCTTCATTGTAGCCCCTGAGGAAGTTTAGTCTTGCCTAACCGAAATATTGGGCATTAGATTTAATATTTAAAGCCGTCCGGTCAGCCTTTCAATTAGTTTTATATTTTAAAATATAATGGATTTAATAAAATACATAAATAGACTAAGAATAAAAATTTTCACTATATCCTGCAGTTTAAAGTGATTCTTTGGTAGGCGTGGAGGTTCTCTTTAAGAAACAATAAAAAACACCTAACACCGCCTAAAGTAGACCGTTCATATCGCGGTCAAATTCAGTCAATATATTCAATTGCAAATTACGATTTTCATAGTTGGCAATTCACGTTTATCTAGGAAAAAATAAAAACCACTCCAGTTTTGAGCAATCACTTGTCGAACTTAAAATAACCTAATCCGCCTTCGGTTTTCTTGAGTGAAAGCTCTGTTGCCTCGGAACAAATATACTTTGCGTTCCAAAAATAAACCTAGAATCTTGTAACAACATGGCGCTTGTCAACTCCACATCCTCAAGCAGAGACGGGGGAGCATTTTACTCAAATGATTTATTAGATGTGTTTCATTGTTATTTAAACATGTTAAAATGCTTTTAGATCTTGTATCAATAATAGTGGACTGTATTTGGCCCGGAAAATTGGATGTAGATGCGGAGAAAACTCCGTAATAACGCTAAAACAAGCTTCTGTTTGTTCATCCTCCTCTTGCAGGAGGGTTTATACCACAATAAAGTTAGGATGACAAGTGGTTCCTTTTCTATAGAGGGTTTTGTCAAAAAAGACATGGAGGCTGTCCAGTTTTTGTGCCTTGTTTTGTACCAGGCCAGAAAGTTAAAACCTTTCAGTAAAGGAAGCGGTGCTTGTCTTGTCCAGTTGAATCCATGCAAGCTTCAACTATTGGTACATCAGCCCAACCTCTTTTCAGACACATGCATTTTTTGTGAAGTGTGCAAGTAACTCTAAAGCATGGGTTTTCCTTATCCTATGCTATTTAAAAATTTGCATTTTTCTTGCTTCCAAATAATCATTTCAAGTATGGTGCTACTGCTAAATGGGTAAAGGTAACAAGATAAAAACAAATTTTCCAGGTACTAGCCTCCATATTACTGAAAAGGACCTAAAATTAAATAGGAATACTAAGGCTGAAAATGCTTGTTAAATGGATAATGACTTATAATGGCATGTTATATCTTATTTACAGCCCACCATGAACAAAATAATAATAAAAAAAATAATAATGGGCTATTAGGCTACCACCAGAATTTGAGGTATTATTGTTGAAAAAATTAGGTGTAAATTATATACATATATTTACTCCTGTATCATTAGCAATTTAGATTTCTTTAAAACTAATGTAATCTTGGTGCTCCTACCTTTTAGTAATTAACTGAGATGCAGACGTCATTTTAAATTCCCCTCTTTTTTAGGTTCTTTTATTAACATAATGTTGAGATACAGATTCAACAGTACAACCTTTGTTTTGGAAATAAGCTGGACTACTAGGATGATTCACAGGCTACCAGCAAATCATATTAATTTTATGAATTAAGAAGCTGGAAATCCAAGGATGTAGTCACAAATTAGTAGGATCCAAAGGATACACAACGCTTTGCTAATATTAAGTAGTTTAGAATGAAGAAAGTAGCGACAGCGAACTAGTAACTGATCCTTTTTGAATGAAAAAACTTATATGTGCTCTGAGTGGGAATCGAACCCGCGTCCCCCTGGTTACTAGTCGGGTGTGCTAACCACTGCACATCACGACAACCCTGCTGGGAACGGAGCAATCAGTGAAGTTATTGGTCAGCCGCGCGTTTAAACATTCAGGAACAAGACATACATCGGATCAAAAAATACGAACGAACGAAATCGAGTTTTTGCTCCTTGCCGCGAAATTAAGAATTTGTCTGATTTATATAAGCAGGCATTTTAAATCTTTTTAGTTGCATTCAGGGGCAGTTAACCTATAGGCATGTTCGTACGTAATTTTCTCGTTCAGAATAAATAAACAATCGCATAAAGATTTTCACGAAAAAAAGGATTTACACTACGTGCTCAAAAAATCTAGGCTTCTATATCAATCTATCAGACATTTCTATTTCTTAAGTTTTATTATTTTCCGAACCTCACATACATGTACTTTAGTTTGATTGCTTTGATTTTAGGTTTACTCAATTTTACATCATATCAAGTTCCTAAAAAACATGAACCATGTTCGTCTATCTTGTGGCTTTCCATTTTTGAGGCTTGAGGAAGGCACAGCCGCAGTGAATATCCTACCGGTTCTATCCACGTGAAGATACTCCCCTGTCTCCAGCGACTTAAAGTATCGGAAGTAATAATTCCCCAGAAGAATGCCTCCAATATGAAAAAAATATTTGTTCAGTGAGGGGAAAACATTCGATTTCTGTTGATAAAAAAGACAAGAATAAAGTTATTATAAAAACTTCAAAATAAAATACGCTCGCTGGTCGGTTGAAAACTACCTTGGTTAAACTTTAGATTACGAGCTGGAGATTTCTTTTAGGTGTTAGTTGACGAGGGCGCAGCTCGAATCACCTATCGCGCATAGAAATCGAGTAACCGAAAACGAGGAGTACAGAGGTGAAGAGTAAAAATAAAATAAATATTAAAGTGGTAATATAACGAGAATCGCATGTTTGGTATCTTCGCCATTTTAAAACATCATTATGTAATCTATATGAGAAGAAAAACACTGTTTACTATTTTCAAATATCTCTTGTTCCAGAGATACTCGAGTTTTTAAAATATGCAAATTAGCTAAGTGATGACATCATAAACTCAACCAAATTTTGAGCGAACACACTGAAGAAAGATATGTACTAACAGTGCCCCACAATACGAGCCTAACAGTTTTGTTACCATGACAACAAACTGGGTTCTACACCTCCCCAATATTAAATTCTTCTTTGGCCAACTTTGGCACCCCATTTCCATATTTGCTAATGGTGCCTTTTATGCATGACCCACCAAGCATATAAATATGTTAACTTGAAAAAGTCGCCTCGTCTAATGTTATTCGAACTTGAAATTACTAAGGCAAGTGGGATGGAACTGGAAAAGAGTGAGTTATCATTAGAACAGGCTTTTTTAAAGCCGTGGTGTGTTGCATAAAAAAACTATTAGCCTGCCAAGTTGCAATGGTTTCTGCTGGATAATGGCCAAGATAGCTTTATTTCTGACACTTGATTTAGAAAACAGTCTTAAGAAAATACGCGCGCAGATTGGTTAAAAATCGTGTTTCTATAATAAACAATTAAATTATGAGCTCGAGATTTCTATCGCGTGATAGTTGACGAAGTCGCAGCCCCAGTTAACTATCGCACATAAAAATCGAGAGCGAATACACACATACATACATACATACATGCGTACGTACTTTATTTATATTAGTAGCCAAAAATAAAAAAAAATAAAAAATAGATAAATAAATAAATAAATAAATAAAATACTTCTAAAAAGGGAAGTTAAGAGCTTAACCATGTATCAAAAACTCCCTTAAAATAAAATAAAATAAAATAAACAAAATCATTACAATTAAATATGTAAATACAATTTAAGTTTATATTTAAAAAGTTGAAAGCTATCAGCTTCCATTATATCACTCGGTAACTCATTCCATAGTTTAACAATCCTGACGAAAAAGGAATGTGTATAACAATTAAGTCTTGCTGGTTTGACATAAAGCTTATATTGATGGTTGCTCTCGTAGACCGAGTTGTAGCAAAATCGAAAAATCGAATAATCTAATTGTTCTAGTATAAATCTGCTAGTCGCTCATTTCAATAATTAAAGTTAGCAATTTTCTTTGAAATATTTACATAGCAAAATTCCAATTTTTTGGTAAAAAATGGTAAAAAATATTCCATTTTTAGGCCTGAACCTTCCCCCCTGATGCTCAGTGCAGGTTTGCATCAGAAACCAAACAAATGCCACAGTAGTTTCATACCAAGGTTTAACTGCACGCAAAGTATGAAGGAAAGATTTTGATGATCATTTCCAATTTTGCTCAAGCCTTAGCGACATTCGCTTTTAAAAAAGCATACTCAATGAGTGTAACCAAGATTATGGAAATTACGAACGCAATATATCAGGGACTTTTCAAGAGACGATTGTGCAAGGGATATGTCGGAAGACAAGTCAACAACGCTTCAGGGTTTAATTTGCGCCGAAATTTTGCCTTCGCATGAACTCCGTCAGAATAACAACCTAGCTTGAGAACGCGATCCAATCGAGAAACCCGTCAACTTAAAAACGCAGAGAGCGCAATATGACCACGCGATACTGGTAAGCCGATAACTTGTCTTGACAGCTGTAAATTGATCTTAACATGGATACCCAATATCAAAGTTGTACGCCCTTCGTTTGGAAACCAGTGCACTATAAATATTTGAATTATTTCGGTGCGTGACATAAAGCTACAATCGTGTTGGCCGAAAAGTTTGTATTTATCTCGTGATCTTTAGCCATTTAAGACGTTATAGCATTCGGAAAAGTGCTTATTACCATGCTTGTTTGTTCAGTGCAGATAATCAGTCTCCTAGATAACCAAAGTAAGTTCCTAGGTTTATGTGACGCACCGCTATAATTCAATAATTTAAAGTGCGCTGGTTTCCAAACGAAGGATGCCAGTGAGCTAGAAAGTTGTAAACAGATGTAAATTAAGTAGCAGAGCTGGCACGCAAGCAGAACCTCATACCTTAGAAAACTTGGTAACCCATTGATCTAAAAATGTTTGGTTGTCACGTGACTGTCCAGAGGTCCGTAGAAAAAAGCAAAAATAAGAGAAAAGGAAGTAGCTCCATTGCCCTAGGTACAACTTTGATATCGGACATCCATGTTACAAGAGCGATCCTAGCTCTATGTCACGCACTGCTATAGCTTTAAGGGTCCTTTGTAATTCAAAATGCGTTTGTTTTTCAACGGAGGATGCCAGTGAGCTGAAAACTTGCAAAGGGATATAACTTAATTATCCCTTATTCCTGATGTGGATAAAACCTTGAGTGGCTCTTTAGTGTTGTATTGGAGAATTGGATCACGTCACGTGAACACACTCTCTAGGGAGGAAATTAAAGAAGATCTGATTGCAGATCCCCCTCCCCCTAAAATTATTGCAGGCACTCGAGCATTTCTATATCTCCTCAGTAACCTTTTAAATGGTCAATTACTTTACTGGCCTGCGCATGTACAGCGTTAGTGATATTAATGAAAAAAGATTGTTCACCTCAATGTTCATTTAACTTACACGAAGTAGTACTTTGCCCGCGTTTTCAGCACACAGATAGTAGTCGGTGTTGTTTTCTGTATACCTAATGGCTTCAGCTTTCTTGGCATTACTTTTTTCCAGGTGAAATTCTAAAAGTAAAGCAGTCAGTGGCAAAGTCATACAGTCGCACTTCTATTGAGCGACCGCTCCCTACTAATTGGCCAATTATCAAAAACCTGAAATTGCTCTTTCAAAGCGTTTCTCCTACGAGGACCTTTAAACATCAATCTTGGAATCATTATTTGCTTTTGTGGTATGGTACTGAAAACACAATTTAATTTCGATAAACCTCAACACGGTTTTCCGACGCCATCTTGACGACCCCACAAGCTCATGTAGCTTTAATACTCATCGTTTTAAAATAAAGGCTAATGGCTATAAGTCTAAAGTTACGTACAGTGTTTGTTTGGAAATCCGATTGCATATAAGTCTTTCGAAAATTGAATTTTGCATACTTTTGAATCGCAACGTTCTAATACTAGGTAGAAGATTTTATTCGCCAAGTGTAAAAGATGTAGCTTGGCTAGAAGACGTTCAGTTAATTTTATAATTTTTCATACATTTGTCTGTGATTTTTTCCCTCGAAACTGTGTGTCCACCCAGCTTAATTTACGGGCAATATATATATGGAAAATTAAAAAACTAATAATAACTAGTAATAATCAAAGATTATGAGAGTGCGTTCGATGCCGTATAAACGTTTTTAGAAAACAGTCCTGCGGCTCTTGTTCCTACAGCATTTCTCGTTCTCCCAAACTTCCACTCGTGTTTGTATAACTCGATAGAAACATGGTACATGTTTTCTATTTCTTAAATACAGATACCTCAAATGATTTCCTTGGCTGACTTTCAACCTCTAAAAACCAACCTTTTTTCATCAACAACTGGGGTTTTACAGAAAGGTATTTCAGTGACAAAAAAGTCCATGCCATTCTGATTGAAGAGGTTCCGGTACAAACTACGTTGCGTGACGGCCAGGCGCCAGTTTCCGTGGACTCACAAGTTTAATAGGACTAAAATATTTACATCGGCCTTCAGATTTCGTGCTAAATATTCTCACATTAACTTGTAATGTACAAGTGCAAAAGCTAATTTGTAAAAGTATATTTTTTTACTAACATTATTCTAAGCAGGAAGCTCAAATATAACTGAATATAAGTAACCTTAAACATTTGCAATCAAGTGCTCTTTCATCGTAAACAAACTCCGTGCGACTGATTCGAGTATTTTCCCTGGCCTGATTAACAAAGTACACAGTATTTACATTTACGTTCCCTGGTTCAGGTTCACTCTTATGGATCTTGCCCTTTGAGTATTCTTCCACCGATTCCAAATAATGTTTGACCGGATACGACTGACCTTTTCTGTCGCAAATTGGAACTAAATAAACAAATGCAATCAAATACAGCCGGGAATTACAGCTGTTTCCACAGTTAACATCCCAAAGCTTAGACGATCGTGTTCGTGAATTAACATATAAAGTAAACAAGCTCCTCCTGAGCCCGAACGAACGTTTAAATAACACTATTGAATATAATACTACTCAGCCTCAAAATTCCACGGCAAAAGTATCCGGCGCTCCCTCTAAGATTGAGAGCACATGGAAAGAAAGTCCAAAGGCTACATGGCCTGCTCACGTGCTCACATGTTCGTTGCATGTATTATCACATGTCTCAGTTACGGTACCAGTTTACTGGCCGTAGCCATGGTTAATAACTATGCCGTGATATAGTTAATAACTATGCCGTGACATGCCCCTGCAAAAATTAAGGGGGGTGGCCATTTTTGTGTCCTTACAGGAATGTGGGTTTTCCAGAATATAACCTTACACAGGGCAACCAGCTCAGGAGAGTTACAGCCCAAAATTAGGATTGCGTTCCACTTCGTCGAACGCAATAATAATTGAGCGTCCTCTCGCCAAGCTACATTTTTCAAACTTGGCAAATAGATCGTTTTCCCTGTCACGAAATTAAAAGTAAATCAAAAGCCAACCAATGGAAAAAGTCAAGAAATTATTATGTTATAGAAGATAATTAAAAAGACACTTCTCTAAGTTTTAGGCCTGTACCTTTTCGTCGAAATGTGTCGCAGAAAGTTACAGAGCACCAGCATGGCCGCCGGAAAATTGTGTCAACATCTCGAACTGACTTTGGTAATCTAAGGGTGCGATTCTTTAAAAAAATCCAAGATTGGATTATTAAATCCGAAAGAATCCGAAAAGGGATTTTGCGTTTCTTTACTAAACAGATCAATCCAAGATCTTTCGGATCATGGTGCGTCAAAAGAACCGAAGAATCTACTCTGGAAGTGGATTCTTCGGTTCCTTTGCCACACCATGATCTGCGAGATATTCAACCTCGTTTCCAGGGCCTTTTCCCTGGCTTGGAGGCGGAGCAGCAAAAGACCCTAGCATCGGCTGGTCACGTGCCGCCTTACACCCTGAAATCCTGGGTGTAATAAATTACCGAGGTTTGCATAATCAAAATTACCAAAATCAAGATGACGGAGAAACTGTCTGTCTGTGTCGACTTGGATCTGGTTTTAATCGTTGTAACTTTCCGTCGTTATGTTTAAAGCCACTTGAAGTGAAATGTTTTGAATATTTACTGAAAGGCAAAGATATTGTTGACGTTCTAGTCGCTGGCTTTGGCAAATATCTGCTGTTTCAGCTGCTTCTACCGGATTGCTTGCCTGTCAAGGCGACAATGATATTGTGTAAAATAGGGTTGACTAGCCGACACGATTTCTACGGTCATGACATGTAGAGCGATACTCACTGTTTACAAACAAGTCTTTAGATATTTAAATTTTGCCAACCAGAGAACAAAAGAATCCTTTGTTTCGACAGCCAATAAACCTCTGGTTGGCACATTAATGGCAATAGGTGACGTAACGGTGAGTATCGCTATACATTTGCCGATTTCTGTTCGGTCACTCGATCTTTTTTTCGCTTTACTTGTGTTTATGAAGGGTACTTCATGTTGTGTTGAGCCGCTAAACCGTGCTATAGTGAAATTTTTAGAGGTTGTCGTAGGTCTGCATGATCTCCGCTGTTATTTCCATGTCGCTTCGTCGAGTTTGACACCTCTGTAATTTTGTACGTGTAAATGCATTGTTTAGGCTCATTTCTATTGCAAGATATGTTTTATAAGTCTCTCAAGTATTTGTTTTTTGAGGAGCAAAATAAAACGTTTCCCATGAACACTTTGGGCCCGGCTGTAATTGAAATTGATTGCAAGTGCAGTACGCGTAGTTTCTTATTCACGGATATCCGATATATTTTGCCCTCGTGCGATTTTCTTCGAAGGTGCCGTAGATTTATTTCGAGAGAGCTATACGCTTATCTATAGAAATTTTTATACCTCTTCAGCTATCCGGTCGAGCTTATGTTTCTGGAGCTTGACGTGTAGCCTCCTTTGGTCCTTCTGGCATCACAGGATTCAAATGTAGCTGTTTACGTGCAAGTCTGTTTACTGTTTTGCCTGTTGTATACGCCATTGTTCGGCTAATTCAAACATTTGCCATAGCACGGTCAAACGGCTCAACTCTACTCACAATTACTCCTTAGAACACAGCATGAAGTGCCCTTTCTAAACATCGGTGAGGCGACAAAAAGGTCGAGTGACCGAACAGAAAACGGCAAAAGTACAAATCTACAAATGTCATGAAACGTAGAAGTCGTGTAGACAGTCAACCCCACTTTACACTAATATTAGCTTGAGCTGAGACTCATACCGGAGCTCAAAAGGCGGTTTACACGATGGCGACATTTCGATCAAAACACAGCACGTCACTGAATACTTTTGTTTCAGTTACGTTGCATAATTTGACTTCTTTGCCTGAATTATCTCGCACTTCCTGCATATCAGCATCGAAAGGGTATCACTCTCAGTAATAAAAATTAGACAAATTCCACACACATTTCGAATCTTCGAGGCAAGATTTTTGTCACTGCCAGCTTTTCCAGCTCTACCGAATACCCGAAGCAAGTGGCGGCTCTCGAATACTTCGCCGCAAAATTTAGCCGATGGACTTTGACACCAGTAAATTACTGAATTTGCTGCTCTTCTCAGCCACAATGGCAAGTCCCTGGCCAGTTAATTTGGAGATTTACACGCGAACCTTCCCCAAAATATTTAGTTCTAAGAAAATTTTATCAACCAATCAAAACGCAGAATTAACCACAGGAATTCCTACATTAGTGTTTTTATGAATATTTTAAGTACACAAGTGACCAGCCGATGTCAGGGTTTTTTCCCGCCCCGACCTCAAGATGTGGAAAAAACCCTGGGAACGAGGTTGCGAGATATTAGATTGATCAGTCTAGTAAAGAAACGCAAAATCCGTTTTCAGATTCCTTCGGATTTAAGAATCCAATCCTCGATTTTATTAAAGAAACGCACCCTAAGTGACTGATCATCTGTACTGAGCAAACAGGTATTTACTTAGGGCCTGTTCGCACTACGCAAAATTTTGTTTGTTTTGCCAAAAAATCTGTCAACGCGAAGCCATTTCTAGTGCGAACGATTTTTCGCACCCAGCAAAATTTTTGCAAGCGCAACGAAACTTCAAAGATTCCGTCGACTAGCTTTGGAGACTGTGAAAATTTTGTCAGGCGAGAAACTCCTTTGTTCCTTGACATCTGTCCGTCATTGGGTCATCAAATTTTGCAACATATGGATTACGAAGCGAACGTGACCGTATGACTTCGCGCGAGTGTTCTCTCTCAGAACATATCCCATTCGCATATTTCTACGGAACAAAATCTCAGGAAAATGGCGCTGGACAGGTGCAGATGGATTTCGAACCAAGATTCTGCAGGGTGAGGAAATATCCAAAGTGGGTGAAAACAACGGCGATGGCGGCGTCTTCTCAGCTGAATTAAAACGTCCTAAATCTATAACAGGCGAATCCTAGCAATCAAAAAAATAACTAATTGTTGATGTAGCAAGAACAGGTTCTGCATGAAAAGCAAAAGGCAATAAAGTGCCATAAAAACATTTCGGGGGAGCATTTTTCATTCACAAATTCGACCGGAAGCGCGAAACAGCCACCGACACACATTTCACGACATCTTGATGGTTAATCTGTCACTAAAAAAAAATTTCGTATCTTCATACACCAGCAAATTTAAGTATAATTTAAGAGTCAAACTTGATATCAGTGAAATCATCGACATCTTCACATGTGAGGATACCGTATCGTTTTTATCAATTTGTTACCACTCGGTATACCACTATAACTTTTATATAATAACTAAAGTTACCGTCACTTCTGCCTGATGAGAGTAAACACTTTCGCGGCTCTTTAGTTATAAATTTTAGAAAGAAATGACGTCGCGTGTAAAAACAATCTAAACAATCTTCCACCTAATATTTTAACATTGCGATTCAGAAATTGTTTAAAATTCGATTTTGCAAAAACTTGTTTCCCATCGTATTCCCATAGAAACACTATAATTTCTGACTACTTTGCTTACCCGTCAAGATGGCGTCGAAAACCGCGATCGAAACTATTGACGGGGGCAGAGGGAAGAGTGGGAAGAGGGTAGGGGTGGTTAGCCGGGTGACTGTGTTTGCCAGTCTTAGCTAATTATGATTGCTCAGTCCTGTAGCAATATTCATCTATGAACATGTGTAGAAACATTGCATACTTGTTGTGGGATCCGTTGTGGTTGTTCCCACTGCTGAAATATTCCGTACTTGTGAGGAACTTGCTGCTGGTAGAACTTTAACAAGATTTCCGCCGGTATCGCTAGGCCCACCTTGGACATGCTGACGCAGGACTGCAGAGATCCATACGGTCCGTGTCTACATTTCAATTGTCCAAATGTAAAAGAGAAAGAAATAAACTGTCAGGCCATCATTTGAAAACTTCTCAAAGCAAATCTTGCTTCTCGAAAGAAAAGAATGCTCGTGAAGGCACTCTAGAAGGCACTAAAATATATTCTCTTTTAAAACATCTAAGTGGGAACAACATTATTTCATTTTCCAAGCAGCATTCCCTTAGTGTGATGGCCCAGTATGGTTAGTACGCTAGACTCTGAATCGACCCTAGGTTATTTCATTGTTTTGTGTTCTCAGTCACAACACCCTAGTCTGCCCCACAGGTGTATAAAGTGGTCCTAGAAAATTAAATGCTGTAGTAACCCTGCGCTGAACTAACATCCCATATGCTATGGACGCCGGAGATAAACGCAGTATAAAGAACGGTGGCTAATGGTGCCAAGCGCTCGAACTACTGGGTCCGAACTTACCTTTAATTACTTCAATGTATGCTCAGACTCAAACTCGATCCCAGGATCTTACTCTTCTTTACTTGGACAAGGAATAGAAGAGAGAGCCTGGAATCGAAGCAGGCACACACTGTCGCACTTGAATCGCATCGGGCAGTTAGCAGCCAAGTTTTCAACATAGATAGCACAGCATAACCATCTTCTTCGGTCATGTACATTTCATCAGTACATGGGAAAATAGATCCTCAATCGAGAATTTCGGTTGTTTGGTGTTTCCACAAGATATTATGGTCTCCTGGTTTCCAGGAGCTAGTTGTTAGTGGACGCCCTGAAATCTTCCTCGATCCATCCGATACCCACGTAGGGAAAGAGAAAGTCCAGGCTAACTTGCATGCCCATGCTGAGATTGCCGTCAGCCCCCTTCCCTTCACTTAAGGCGAAAATTATGTACGGCAGAACGCCTTATCAGCCATATTAAGTTAGAGTAAACTTAAGTTGGGGTGAGTGGAGGTTGTTAACCCAGCGATTCTCTTCAGGGGAAGGTATTATTCTTCTTCGAAACAATAAATTCATGTTTTACCCTATCACTGCCCGCGGCCGCACATCCATGAACAACTAGCAAAGCACACAGAATGGCGATCATTGTTTAATTCCTGCAAATTTAAATGCACGTAAAAGTTAGACTTACAAAGACTTAAACTACCAACTCGATTAGAGGCAAAAAAGATAGAATATTAATTAATTAAGCTTAGTCAAATTGCTAGCATTGTCTCTCGCGCACAAGAAAATCGAATAAGTAAAGCTTAAGACCTAAAGAGGGCAGATAAGAAGAAGTTAAAATCCGAGAGGAACATGGAGTCATCAAATGACTGAAAATCAATAATACTTGTTCTCTTTTAATATTTCTGGGACCGGAACTTAATGTCCATGTCAGTACGTGTTTGCTACATTTGATTTTAGAGTAGTCTTGGACTCACGGTATTTAGTCGGTAAAACACTTAATCTTCTACAGTAACGTTCCTTCGTTATTTCCTTTTCTCAGAACATTAAACCCTCTTAAAAGATATTAACATATCATAATTAACAATATAATTTTAATCCCTAAACCTAGCCAAGTTTCCGGTAATACCCTAAAAAGCAGATTTTCGCAAATCGTTTTTTACCTATGACTGAGGTCAGTTTGGGCCAGCGCTCATCTGATACTATAAAAAGCTTCAAGGACCATGGTTTTTTTTATATTAGGATATTATAACAGCCGTCAAAGCTTATGTTCTCTAAAAACACATATTGCGCACGCCGTTCTTCCGATAGCATATTTGGTGAAGAACTCACTTACCTTCAGACGTGGAGAATTTGGGTTTATTGACTTGAAATTTAGAGATCGGGTTAAAGGACGAAACAGTTGGTAAAGTTTTACACACCCAAAGTCCTTGTGGTACGGTTATGGTCTCATTATTTCGTCTTCGATTTATAATAATTCGACCTCGGATGTTATGTTGAATAAATCATCGACTACCAGCAAGCAGGAGAGCAGAATGAAGTCATTTAAGCAGTTTACCACAAGTTTCTATGGTTTATAGGCTGAAAAACCACGCGAGATCTTAATAGAACACGTAAACCACGAGCCGCAAACGAGTGATTTACGAATTATTCGAGGGTTGTAAAAACATCCCAAGTGTCTTATCAGCATATAATCCATAGAAACTTGTGATCAATTGCTTTTATATGATAATTCAGAAGACGGGCGATATTTCCATGAGTTTACCGGTACAACAAACCTTAACTGATTGACCAATCAGAGCGCGCGCACTGATTTTAATTAAACATTGTATAAAGAATGAAAATCCCCTTGAAGAATGACCTCATAGAATGGCATTCTAGGCATGGAGAAGCAGGAGAAAAGCAGGGCGTTTTCTCTATTTAAAATACAATAAAAGGCTTTGATTATTTTTTCACATATCTCATTCCATTTGGAGAATCTCGCCGGCATTTTGCCTGTCATACTGTTTGGACAGTCAAGAAGCTGGCTGGTTTTCTTCACAGCTAAGATAGACGCACCACAAGTTTAACAATATTTCACTGGTATGTATCCCATAAAAGAATTTCCATGGAGAAAAAAAAAAAACGATTTATAACTTAAGTGATGGTTTTGAAAACCTTGGTCATTCATGGCTGAGATATATTCTTACAAATTTTTAGTAAAGAATAATTAGTTTGTAACGAAAGATAAGAATAAGTACTAAATAACAGAAAACAAAACGTTTTCGAAATCGCCAAGACGTGATTTCCATCAAGATTAAAAATGTCAAGGTCAGAGGCTGCGCTTAAAAAGATAAGTAAAATAAACTAGGAAAAATATGATTTACAGGGTAAACACAATTTCTGCTGTCCCAGTGGTGACCGTTTTTCAAAACCAAGAAATAGATATTTTAATTAGACAACTAGAAACTTGTTAAAAATCCCGACTTATAACAAGCCGTTATTGCCAAAAGTCATTCGAGTTTTGAATCTTGCCGGGTCCAACCGGAGTTGCAAATCTTAATTGGTGAGCTTGAAACATGTGTGGGTGGCTTTAATAAAGCGATGATTGATTTTTTTTTTTTGGGGCGGGCCCGAAGCTTCAAATCAGGATGCTTTGCGGCCAACCTGTTTTCCTGATTCTAAAATCAGGAAAATCGACAATTAGATTTAATTCAGTTCTAAGTTCTGATTATTGTAGATATGAAATACTTTATTTTCGGGCCATGATTAATCCGATATTGGAAATAGCAGTTCAAAAATCAGAACTCTGAAACATTAAATCAGAATTTAGAAATCAGAATTCAGAAATCAGAAATCGCCAATCGCAATCCCTGAAAATCTGAAATCCACAATTTAGAAAACAGAAATCAAAAGCTTCATTTCTGAAATTCCACTTGTGATGTCCAGTTCTGACAATCACGGTTTACGGCCAGTTTGCGATGCCATTATTTTGAATATGGAATCAGTAAAATAGTCCACATTTCCCCTCATGCAGGAGGTAGGTAGAATAAGGCGATTTTTTTCCGGTGGCAAATTTAATCCTAACCGCGCCCTTGTAAATAAAAATCATCTCCCCCTTTGGGGTAGGGGATGTGAATGAATGGAACAGCAGCCACTTCCCACCAAAAGAGTCACGTGGATAAATTTATTTCGTAAAGTAGAAGACAATTCTGCTCTTCCCAGAAAATCATTCAGAATATGGCTTTACTCTGCTCTCCTGTTTGCTGTTAATCGATGATGGCAGGCAAAATAGCAACGAGATTCTCCAAATGAAATGAAATATGTGGAAAAAAAACTAACGCTTTTTAATATAGTTTATAAAGAAAAAAAACGCCCTTCTTGCCTCGAGCTTTTCCCTGCCTAAATTGCCATTCTATGAGGTCATCCTGTTCTTCCCAGATAATCATTCTATGACTCTCTTCACTCAGCTCTCCTGCTTGCTGGTAATCAATGATTTATTCAACAGAACATCTGAAGTCGAATTATTATAAATCGAAGACGAAGTAATAAGACAATAATCGTACCACAAGGACTTTGGGTCTGCGAAACTGACCCGCTGTTTTGTCCTATAACCCGATCTCCAGACTTCAAGTCAATTAACCTTCTTCACCGTGACGTCCGATGGTAAGTGAGCTCTTCACAAAATATGCTTTTGAAAGATCGGCAATGTTTTTAAGAAAACATAAACCTTGATGGCTGTTATAACATCCTTTCAGAGAAAAACAACTGTTCTTGAGGTTTTTAGTATCAGAGGAGCGCTTGCCGAGACTACCTCATTCAATTACTTGAAAAAAAAAAGATCACACCCTGCACGAAGTTGTGTAAATCTTCTCTTCATATACCGTAAACTTGGATAGTTTTAGGCATTAAAGTCTTAGTCTTAATCCTGCCATGTTGATATTTACTGAAAGAGGGTTTAACGTTCTGAGAAAAGAGAAGTAATCATAAACATGGAAAAATCGTAAAAGAAGTGTTTCCCAGACTGAATACCGTGAGCCGGTTCAATACCACACTAAAACCAAATCTAGCAGAAATGTACTGACATGAACATGAAGTTCCGATCCCAGAAGTATTAAAACACGTGCTATTGAGTTTAAACCATTTGATGACTCCTTGTTCCTCTCGGATTATAACTCTACTTTTTTCGGCCCTCATTTATTAGGTCCTAATAAAAGGAATTAGACAGTGATCACCATTCCGTGTGCTTTGCTTCTCTTTTCGGTTCATGGATGTGCGGCCACGGGTAGTGATAAGGTAAAACATGAATTAATGGTTTTGTAGAGGTATAGTACCTTCCACTGAAGAAGATCGCTGGGTTAACACCCGTTATCCACCCCAACGTTTTCTCTCTCCTGAACTTTTTAAGTTCACTCGAACCTGACATGTCTAATAAGGCGTTCTGTCGTACATGACTTTCGTCTTGAAGCCAGGAGGCCAGATTATCTTGTGAGAACAATGATAATGATAATGATAATGATAATGATAATGATAATGATAATGATAATGATAATGATAATGATAATGATAATGATAATGATAATGATAATGATAATGATGATGATGATGATGATGATGATGATGATGATGATGATGCTGCTGATGATGATGATACTGATGATGATAATGATAATGATATTGATATTGATATGCAAAAGCAAAGGGATTCCCAGTTAAACAAACGCGTTACCACTACTCACCTAAAAGTGCCTCGTACAGAGACAGTAATTTGTTCGATAGTTATCTGGAACAGTTTTAAAAAGTCTTAATTTTTCTCTGTTCTCAATTCATCCATCCGGCGAGTTCTGAGACTGAGTGTTAAAGCCTTTTAGCCAAACAGCTATAACTAGCTATGAACTTGAAAGTCACTCTCCTGTGTGGTTTTACGGTAGCGGCAATTAGGCTTTTGAGGTTATCATAACGAAAGAAATTTTCCTCAAGCTAAGCGCGATAGCGAAATAAATGCTCGTTTTCTTTTTCACGAGCATGGCAATCTATATTTTTTATTGCTTAATAATAGTGTACATGTTATTCTCTTTAATTTAAAGATATTAAAAAATGTATATCGGAAAGAAAAAAAGATATAGGCGAAAGAGTGCAGGAAACCGTTACTATGGGGTGCAAATTATGTCCGCAACTACACGAAAGCCTTACATCCACGTCGTTTTAAATTGTGTGATGTTCCCAAATTTTATATGATATAAGGCGCTCCAAACTAAATCGTCCTTTTCCAATTTGGCAAATTCCGCTAATAAAGGGCGAATACGCCTGTTAGACCCAAAAAAATCCGACAGAATACTGGCGATAGAGGGTTTTTACAACAACTAAAAACTCACAATGGAGAACTTGACCACTTTATTAAATTTCTAGCGGAAAGTACAGTTTTTTTGACATCTAAAAGTTTATAATTTTGTTATAAAACGCGGAACGCGTTTTTATTCCGTCCTGTTGGTCGTTCTAGCGATCGTCTCAGCCAAACGAATTTTCGGCTTCCTAATAACTTAGAATAATATTTAATGTTAGGTAAATTGCTACTAAACAATAAGAAAACGAAGCGCTGTTATATTTATTTTTGAGTCCGACTTTCGAACCCATAATTTTACCTTTGATACGCTGTTCTCAACCAAACAGAAATGTTGGCAACTTTTGAGTCTGATTTTCGGACTCAATAATGTACATTTCGCCGACTATCTCAGCCCAACACACCTTGAAAACTATCTAGTCCGATTTTCGACCCAATTTTTTTTCTTTCAGTCCACCATTTATTTGGGGTGTGGCCGACGACAGATATTTTTTAGGTCCGATTTTCGGACCCAAAATTGTGTTTTCAGTCCACCATTTATGGGTTGTGGCCGACGATGGTTGCTTTTGGGGTCCGATTTTCAGACCCAAACTTGTTTTTTCAGTCCACCATTTACGGATTAAAAATTGTTACACATTGATAATAATAATTACACATTGTCTGAATTTGATTGGAAATCGAATTAATTTTTTTATAATCATGCCGATCACGTCGCCACTGGGTTTATAGCTAAAAACTATCTAGATTGTTTAGTAGGGTTTTCTTCAGCTTCAATCCTGCTGTAGAATTCTATGAGATACCTTGCAGTCTCTGGCCGGAGGAACTTATCTCGTTTTAACGTGAAGTTGGAAGTCATTGAAATAACTTCCTTAGGCAGGCCTTGTGTCCACGCCACCTTTCTTCGATTCCTCCTAACGTGTCCGGGCTTCCAGCTGGACTCGCAAGTGCCTTTCCAGTAGTGTATTGTGACATGGCCATCATTTATAGCGGTGACCTTCTTCGTGGCCCAGTTGTGATCTTATAAACAAAAACAAAAAGAGACCGTTTAATACTGATGCAACACTGGGTATCCAGCCCGAAAAAAGAATTTGATCATATTTTTTTATTTACTGTAAATTTAGCTATTAGAGATTTCTAACATTGTTCACTGCCCTTTTATTCTGCGGCGTTATAATAGGTTTACATTGCTTAATTTTTACATAACTATTTGGACATGTGGTTAATCAACGGCATCAAAAGTGTCTCATGGAAGTGACACTAGACTATGGCAAATGAGTTGGCACTCAGCACTCGCAGAGGGTCAAGTGTATTTTACAAAGCCTGGTTGCAATACGATGTTTTGGTCCTGAAACGATGGAAAGATCGCTGGACACCACAGAGAAATTTCTCCATTTTTTTGTGATCTTCAGACATGACTTGTTTTGGCGCGAAAATGTTGGTGCGCACGTGTAGCCGATATCGTGATCCAGATTCTTCTACAGATCAGCATATACCTAATTGCAATAAAGTTGTCATAGAAAAAAGCAAAACGCAGAAAGTAAAAAGCAAAAATCTAAATGGGAATTAATTAGCCATGTGATTTACATTTGCGTGTTTTAATAATTTGACAATTAAGTCATTCACACTAACAAGAGATGATTCTGTAATTCCGCGCTGTAAAATTCCGCACAAGAAACATCGTCGAATCGTCACTCATAACCAAAGCTTCTCAAACACCCTTCGTCGTTTTAAATTGTGTGATTTTCCCCAAATTTTATATGATATTGTTCCATATACGCTCGGCAATTTCTACCTGTCAAGTTTTTTCCCAAGTATTACTTTAATAAACTATGCCTCGAGCTACCGCAAAATGTAACTTAAACCGATAAATAACGCGCGTGATTAGCACACTGAAGTTCATGTACAGGCATAAATGGGTCATTAAGATCAGCCCATCAAATCTCTTAAACGGGCATGGTAACCTATCATTTTTTTTTTCGAAGCAGTGCTTGGGGAAAAACATTCGGGGAGAGTTTCAAAAGAAAAATTATCGACAACTTTTATTTCTGAGAAATCACCTGCTCTGACAAGTGTGCCTAGGGCAAAGTGTGATATATCCTCTAGCAGTACCAGCGGTTTTGATTCTTAGAGAATCTCTTCAGCTGCTTTGTTGAGACTAGTCAGGCTGTGTTTTGCAGGGACAGGTAGAGAAATTTTCAATTCCAATCCCGCGGAAATGTTGGATGATCATCTTTTTATCCTTGGTTTACCTGCGCTTAGGATCAACGGTGTTCCCTTTTTATTGGTTCTCTCGGGATGAAGAGTAGCCAATCATGTGTTGGTATTTTCGATCTGTCCTCTTTCAAAGCTCAGAGTTTGTTTGTTTGTTTGTAAGGGTTTTTTGCCTTGTATGCCGTTATAGCATTTTTAAGTCGCTTAATTTTGTACATTTCCTTGGTTTGTTCCATATGTCAATGAAATTGAAATAAACAAATAAATAAGACAAATACTATGCTTAATGGACTCTTAATCAAATTATCTATTTGAATTAACTTTGTTTTTCAGAAAAATTATTCTTTTGAATACTAACTTTCATTTTCTGTATACTTTCGATCATATTTTTGACCTATTTTGCCAGCTTTTGCCATCTTGACCAAACAATCCCAGCCAAAATCACCATCAATGCAACTTCACGCCTAGACCTTTCATAGCTACAACCCTGGCCAGAACTCTTGGGACATAAAGGCAATAATCCGTAAAAATGACGTATTTTGCCCCTCTCTCTTCCCCCGATGCAATGTTGAGGCCAGGCATTCCAGTCATCTTCGGTAGATTCAACATTGCTTGGGGGAAGAGGGACAAAAGAAATGGTTTACTAAAACAACATTTCCAAGCTTTTTTTAGGAGTTCCCGGATTTAGAGTTTATTTAACGAAGTGCACTTTCTCTCTTAATTTTCATAACTGTCCCAAGACGTTTTGACCAGGGTTGTCTGAGGTTTCAGACGCGTCTGAAGCTGGGTTAGATAAATAATTTTGTTTGCCTGTATCCCACATTAAACGGATTTTTAGGCATAACTGTCTACAGACCATGTTTGTAATTCCATTTCGACATATTGTGCATTTCTTTCAATAAATTTTATTTCAAAAGCCTTATAGTAAAGTTTATTGTCTTGTTAGCGGGGAGCAGGCGCAAAATTTTGCTCTCTTCGTGTACACATAGCCATTTCTTTCGGGTGATGCTTCACTGGTCACACTTTTGTTACAATTAAGCAAAAAAAAAATTGTCTAGCATCAGGTTCGTTGTGATACTCGACGTTTTCTTGTCAGTTGGTTTCTAACGTAGCATTATTTATGCAGCGTGAAAATGCAGTCGATTCACTTTTCGCGCGCTTTTCGGACTATTTGAGGGTTCTACTGGTTTATCAGTTTACTACCAGGATGGAATCTTTAGGAAATTCAAGTCAACGGATGGTCTATCTTATAACATATAGTCGTGTAAATACCGCCAAGTGTTCAAGTAAAGAAAGCTTCTCGTCAGCTATTTTAGAGGCCTGGCAGCATTTTGGAATTAAAATACTACACTGGGTAGTATGTATTGAGCCTCATAGCAACAACAATGGTTGTGCGAGCGGCGGCGATATCAACATGAATCTTTATCACTTCCATATGGCTGTAAAATTAGCAAAGAGATGGAGATGGCTTCAAGTGAGAAACAATATATTTGGATGAGAAGAACGGAATCCAAGTCAACTTTAGTGATAATCATAGCTCATTGTAAAGCGCCATGAGCTCAGGATATAAGCGCTATATAAATAAAGTTATTATTATTATTATTATTATTATCATTATTATTATTATTACTGAATCCGATAGCAGTTAACACGTTTCCAAGGTACGCCATGTTACGCACACCTGTTGCAAACCGCCTTCTTCTAATTTCATCATGTTCTTCTTCAGAAGTGCCAGATACACCGATATCGTCATAAATATTGTCAGTGTGTTCCAGGGCAATCTTTGAGGATCTGCCGGATGACGGTTAAATTCCCCAGTGTCCATATTTACAACAAAAAAGAGACGCTTGTAGCGGTAAAGACTGCAAAAGTGGTCTCCTGAATCTGGAGCAAGTTCGGTAAAATGCTATGTTCAAATCTAACTCTGAGAATACTTTTCTCCTTGTCATTTCTTGCAGAATCACTTCTTACTATCGCTCGATTGGCCTGCTTCATGTCTACACATATGCGCACATCACCATTTGGGTTTTCCACAACGACATGGGATTAATCCAACTTGTAGGGAGAGATGTAAGAGTTATGCTCGCTTTTGCAGTTTCTCTTCTACCCCGAAGCTGCCACGTACAGTTCGAACTCGCCTTTCCACTTGTCCTTTCGCTGTGCTAACACGGCCAATGTGGCCGGTTTTCCAATGCAGTCGAAGGTAGAGCTCAACCTGCCAGGGTCTCTCATCTTACCGCCTAAGGCGAGCGAGGAGACCCTGGTTGGGTCTGGTAACGTGTCTCCCAGAATCTGGGAGGTTACAATTAAATTGTTGAAGGGAGGGGCGCCCTAGTATGAATTTTGTCCTTACTTAGCCTACAGGAGTGCGGAATATGTTGTCGCCAAAATAACCAGGAACGGCGGTGATGTTTTGCCAACGCCGAGGAGAACTATCTATCATCTGATATTGGAAATCCAAGTTGCTGTAGGTTGTGTAGTCTGGTTCAGTTAGTGACGTTACATATTGTAACAATCTCATCATGAAGGCAAAAGAATAATTGCACGTCCCCGCCAAGGCTGTGTATGGAAGATCTTTGAGTCATCCGTCTTTGCCGCGGAATGAATCAGAAACCCTTCTACTATGGAGGTCTTGCGAGCCATGGTTGAATAATTTTAGAATATTCAGGTGCTTGATCACTAAAAGCCGAAGTCACTTCGAGAGGAGCGAGACGGTGAAAAGATTTACTGAATCGTCACTGCTCCGTCGGCGCGCTGAACTTTGCACGCTGAGCACGAAGCTCAAGGATGATAAAACGCCGACTCGTCACATTTTGCGTTTTGCCGTCGTTCCAGATAAAATGGATTTATGCCCCATTATTTCTACAAGGCATGTCCAGCTCTCACTCGTTGCGTCGGTTGAGCTCCGTTTGCTGGGGAACTAAATGACGTGACACACTCTGGTATAGTTTGGCCACACAAGTGGCCGTTTATTTTTGGTAACATATCTAACCAAAACGAACAGTGTTTAAATCTGTACGACACTGTTCCCAGCAAAGGTGAGAGGACAAAACCCCGTTCTGCATGAGATTTAGGCCGTTTTCTGTTAGGTGTCGAATTGCGATCGCCTGACCAAAGCCGGGACAGATTTATTACTGATAACTAGGTAATTCAATAAGGAGCATAAAAGCATTTATTTGGTAAATAAATATCCTTTATTTTCGGCCGAAAGGTGGTTAGAAAAAGAAAAATACAGTTTTTATAGTAGCCTATATAAATAAATATACGCGATGAGCCTACGAGACCAACGGTTCTAGACAACTGTCCATTTCTATTTTAATTTTCGGCCTCTCGACCTTTCCTGGCTTCACACATGTTTCTCAGGGGTACTTTATGCCATGCTATTAGGAAGAATGGAAATTATAAGTAGAGTGGAGCCTTTTTACCGGCGTAAAATATTTTTAGAGGTCATAGGTCTGCATAGTTTCGACTGTTAAATGCACGTCGCTTCACAGACTTTGACACCTCTGTAATTTACCATGTCGTTATACTTTGCTTTTGCTCGTTTCTGTTGTAAGATATGATTTGGGTTCTAAGTATTGGCTCTCCAAGGACAAAGATTAACATATTCCGTGCGAATATATTTCTTATTTGCATTCTTTGTTGTGACGCCGGACACGGCTATTCAGTATGGAACTGTTTGCAAGTACAGTGTGTTTGGCCTTTATCACGAATATCATATTTATCTTTGTCCAGCTTTTCCAGTCAGACTGCCGTAGCTTTACTTCGATAAAGCTGTACGTTTGTCTAGAGGCATTCTTATGTTCTTTTGGATCAATCTGATCGCGTGCATTCAAAGGAAAAACAGCAGCTAATAACTATCACTTCGGAATAAAACTCTCGACATCCACAGTTGAAAAATGACCGACTTTCCATAAATCCAATGGGTACGACGGGAAGAACATCACGACCAAGGTAAATTGTCTCGAGACAGACTTGCCTAACCTTTAGATATACGCCGGAATAGATACTAGTCGAAATTTCAGCCCGAAGGCTGCTATTAAACATTGCGGTTCATAGCGGTCGCAGCCCGACAAATGTCAACGCGACAAACTTCCTTATTACAATTTTCTTAATTGTCAAAGTAGCACGTGACCAGACCCAACCAGGGTCTCTCCTCGCTCGTTCCAGGTGGTAAGATGAGAGACCCTGGGAACTAGGTTGGGTAGAGCTAAGGTAAACCACTAAAAGTAACCGACATCCTTGTCGCCAAATGTAGCGTATGCCGTTTAAGCAGTGACACGTTTTAACGCAACATTTTTTAATGCTCTATCTAAGTTAGCGCCCCTAGTTTTTCTAAAAGCACATCCTTGCATACGGCAGCTGCGCCCGCACTACGTACGCCAACTTACAGGTAGCTCTCCTACCAAAACGACACAAGAATAGGGATTTTTTGCCAACAAACACAAATAAAGACAACGCAAATGATGCTTTCGGCTTTTCTAATAGTTAACTTGAGAATTCTGAATTTAATTTCTGGAGGAGCTACATATTTTGTTCAGAAAAACAGAACTATTATCCTACCTGGCGAAACTCGATGAACTACAAGTGAGTTGCCTGACATTGGCGCAAAATTACAGGCCTGGAGGCTTAAAATACGTCATAATTTTCTCTCTTTACAACTTGATATCGCTTTTGGAATTGCAAATGCCGTTTCCAGTGAGAAAGGTAGCCCCATTTCGATGCTTTTCTTGTTCACTTACATTGAAGTGTTCCCCGCCTGCTGAATTTCGATTGGTCAATTCAAATTTCAGGCGCCGCAAATAAGGAAATACCAGGTATGGACAAACACTACAAAAACCATTCAGTGGATAACGTAAAGAAATTGTGATATTATGGACGATATATAAAAAGGACATTTTTCCAAGTTTAAGGTGTGTTTATCTCCCCAAAGTTGAGATTTTCCTCGAAATGTTCCGCGCAAGTATGGAACCGCTATGTTGGTGGAACTCCTTAGTTCTCTAATATGGAGGCCGGAAAATAGTGTGAACATCTGGAAATTACGTTGGCTATCTAGTCGACTGATTATCTGAACAGAACCAAAAGACCTTTACCCAAACACTTTATAACTCCTAAAATGGCTAAAAGTCACGAGATATGTTTATATTTTTTGACAAGCGCGATGTTAGTTTCATGTCACGCAGCGTCATAACTCAAAAATGGCTAAAAATCAAGAAATATGTGAATTTTTTTTCTACAAAAGCGATCTTAGCTCTATGTCACGCAACGCCAACGCTTTTGAGCTAGAAAAATGTAAACATAGATACATTTAGTGCCACTTATGCCTGATGGGGATAAAACCTTTAGTGCCACTTTATTTTTGGATGTAAGAATTTGATAATGTCACGTACACACTCTACATGGTACGAATGGTGACAGAAACACGTTAAATCGGTTTTTGAACCTGCCTTTAAACATCTAATAAGGCTAGAAATTTCGAAATGATCAGCTCGTGTGGCGATAAGTCCATAACCCGTAAATTGAAATTTGACGACGGAAGCTCAAACATCTCCCATTTTAACGTACTTTGAAAAACTCTCGCGTCGCTCACAATCATTTGCCCAAAAAAAGTTTTACAGGAATATGTAGACCATCCTTCTGCGATTCAACCGTCAGAGGCTTAATCCATTTGAAGGTTTCGTTCGAAGTTTAATTATATTGAAAGGTATTTTTAAGTGAATGAAATCCATGTCTTGACAATTCAATCATTTTGCACCCAAAAAGACAACTTAACATTCCCCGAAATCAACCTAGTACATATATTCATTACATTGCAAAAAAAAGTATATTTGTAGCTTTTGTCATGCCATAGCCCACCTACCATAAAAATACGAGCGAAATCGAGTTTTTGCCCTTTGCCGCGAAATATAAATAAAACAATCGAATAAAAATTCAAGAAATAAAGGATTTACTCTACGTACTCCAAACAACTAGGCATTTATATCAATCTATCAGACATTTCTATTTCTTACGTTTAATTATTTCCGAGCCTCACATACATGTACTTTAAGTTTAGAGGTTCGATTTTACGTTTTCACATTTTTACATCATATCTAGTTCATATAAAACCTGAACCATGTTCGTCTTTCTATTGGCTTTCCATTTTGGAGGCTCGAGGATGACACAGCCGCAGTGAATACCTTGCCGGTTTTGTTCGCGTGAAGATACTCCCCTGTCTCCAGCGACTTAAAGTAGTGGAAGCTACGATAACCTTGACGAATGCGTCCCCTTTGAAAAAAATATTTGTTTTGTGAGGGGAAAACATTCGATTTCTGTTGATAAAAAAGACAAAGATAAAAGTTAATATAAAAACCTCAAAATAAAATACGCTCGTTGGTCGATTAAGAACTGCCTTGGTTAAACTTTAGATTATGAGCTGGAGATTTCTTTTAGGTGTTAGTTGACGAGGGCGCAGCTCGAGTGACCTATCACGCATAAAAGTCGAGTAACCGAAAGAACGCGGAGTACAGAGGTGGAGAGTAAAATTAAAATAAATATTTAAGTCGTACTATGACAAGAATCTCATGTTTGGCACCTTCACCATTTTAAAACATCAAAAATTAATCTATATGAGAAGAAAGATACTGCTTACTATTTTTAAATATAGTTTTTCGTTCCAGAGATATTCAAGTTTTTAAAATATGCAAATTAGCCAAGTGATGACGTAATACACTCAACCAAGTTTTGATCATGTGAATGTTGTGCCGCGTAGCACTATGAACACAAATGATGTAACAGAGAATTAACTCTGAAGTGTAAATTTTTATTGCCAATTTAACCCATGAATAACCCACCGGGCGTTAGCCCTGATCAAACACACTGAAGATAAATATCTACGCGGCAACTCGATGCAATTTTTGTCGCAGCAAAATTGCATCAAGTTTCAAACATGTTCGAAACCCCTGCGATATCGCGGCGACAAATCGCACTGAAAATCGCACCTGGTTTACACGTGCGATTTTGAAGTTGCAACCTTAGCGGGACAAAAATTGCATCAAGTTGCCGCGACAAAAATTGCCGGTGTAAACGGACCTTAAAGTGCTCCACAATACGAGCATAACAGTTTTGTTACCATGACAATAAACTGGGTTCTAGACTTCCCCAATATTAAAGGCTTCTTTGGCCACCTTGGCGGTCTTTTCCATATTTGCTAATGGTGCCTTTTATGCATGATCCACCAAGCATATAAATATGTTGAAACGGTGGCTTCGTTTAATGTTTTTCGAGCTTGAAATTACTAACAAATTAAAATCAAGTGGGATGGAACTGGAAAAGAGTGAGTTATTATAGGTACAGGCTATTTTTAAAGCCGTGGTGTGTTGCATAAAGAACTATTAGCCTGCCAAGTTGCAATGGTTTCAAGTTGCAATGGCCAAGATAGCTTAATTTCTGACACTTGATTTAGAAAACATTCCTAAGAAAATACGCGCGAGGATTTGTCAAAAATCGTGCTTCTGTTAAACAATTAGATTATGATCTCGAGATATCTATCTAAAATGGTCTTCACAAACACTCCGAAAAAGCCAAGGAGCGGGCGTCATTTTGCCAAAATGGATACACTGTTACGCTACTCACTATCTATCACCAATTATATAAAAACCCAAGTTGATTGGTTCTTGCCTATGATCTATTGGAGAACAGATTCACGATTGAAGTCACCCTGATAGAGAATTGGCTCTGTGTTTTAAAATGGCAGAAAGTTTTGAGAATTTAGGTAATATTTTACGTGGCTGAGCAAAAGATAAGGTACAGGTTCGAGAAGCAGGAAGAAGAAAGATAAAGCACTCCGCACTCCGCATTCCGCACTCCGCACTCGTTTGGAAACCAGTGCACTATTATAAATGTTTGAATTATTTCAACGCGTGACATAAAACTACAATCGCGTTGGTCGAAAAGTTTGTGTTTATCTCGTGATTTTTAGCCATTTAAGACCTTATAGCATTTAGAAAAGTGCTTATTTGCATGCTTGTTTGTTCAGTGCAGATAATCAGTATCCGAGATAACCAAAGTTAGTTCCTAAGTTTATGTGACGCATCGTTTTAATTCGAAAATGTAAAGTGCGCTGGTTTCTAAACGAAGGATGCCAGTGAGCTAGAATACACGCCGGGCTAGCAGAGCGCACGAAGCGGCACCTTGGAACAATTTTTAAGTGTTTTATCCGATAGAGCTCAAACTTCGCACAATGATAGAACTTTT
>JAEMPF020029991.1:0-18614 GCA_022496165.2 Catalaphyllia jardinei
TACAGTAATCTCGTCTACACGACCATGGAAATGTTTGATTTAGTAGACATTCAAAGAGTTCGGCACCCCAAATTACGTAAGTTTACATACGAGTCAAAATCTCTAAAGGTAAAATCTAGGATCGACTTCTTTCTAGTTGCAAAAAACCTCACACTAAGTGTTAAAAGCACGAGGATTTGTCCAGCAATCGCTCCTGACCATGACGCGATATTCATTTCATTATCATTACCAAACCAATGCCCCAGAGGCCCGGGATTTTGGAAATTCAACAACACCCTCCTAAACGATGAGCAGTATGTTATCAGGGTTCGTGACACGTACTCGCAAGCACTTAACTACTATTGCCATCTAACCGATAAGAGACTCTTTTGGGAGATGATCAAAATGGAAATAAGATCGGCGACGATCTCATATCCCAAAAGTAAATGCAAACGGATTAGAGACCGTGAACATGACATTTTGTTTAAACTTGACCTGCTAGATAACACCATCTGTAACAACTTTTCCTCCCCCGATATCGATGAAACGTTACAAGAATATGAAAATCTTAAATATCTGAGCTCAAATTGATCTATGAGGAAAAGGGTAAACAGGCTATGTTTAGAGCTAAATGTCGTTGGGTAGAAAACGGAGAGAGGCCAACAAAGTATTTCTTCAACCTAGAAAAACGAAACTACAATAAAAAGACCATCAGTGAGCTCAGATTGCAGGATGAATCAACTACAAATAATGAAAATGTGATTTTAGATCAAATTGAAACTTTTTATAAAAATCTATATACATCCGAAGGAAACTTTTCAGATGAAGCGTGCGATTTGTTTGTCCGTAATCTAGAAATCCCAACCCTCAGGGACGAAGAGCGAGATAATCTCGAAGGTCCACTAACATACGACGAGTGCAGAAAAGCTCTAGAAACCTTCGAGAATGATAAAGCCCCCGGAGAAGACGGCTTCACAATAGAATTTTATAAATATTTCTTTGATCTACTGGGAAATGATTTATTAGCAAGTTTTAACGAAGCACATGCGAAAGGTGAACTTAGCATCTCTCAACGAAGGGGAATAATCACACTTACCCCAAAAGAGGAAGGTTCGCTCTTAGATCTCTCTAATTGGAGACCGATTACGCTACTTAATGTCGACTTTAAGATTGCCGCCAAGGCAATTGCAAAACGTCTCGAACCAATACTTGGAACCCTAATTCACCCAGATCAAACAGGCTTTGTTAAAGGACGCTATATAGGAGAAAATATCCGTCTCATAAACGACGTAATGGAAATAACAAAAACACAGAATCTCTCAGGCATATTAACATCACTAGACTTTCAGAAGGCCTTTGACTCTCTCGAATGGCCCTTTATAATGAAAACGCTCGACTACTTTAATTTTGGATCTGACATGAAACGCTGGGTCAGCACTTTTTATTCAAACATAGAGAGCACTGTAGTCAATAACGGCAATAGAACGAACTGGTTTAAACCGTCTAAAGGAGTGCGTCAGGGATGCCCTCTCTCTCCTTACCTCTTTATTCTCTCAGTCGAACTGCTTGCTAATAAAATTCGTCAGGACTCAACCGTGAAAGGCATCGAGATATTTGGAAATGAAATCAAGCTCTCTCAATTTGCAGATGACACCACCCTATTTAACGCTGACTTAGGATCATTAGAAAAAACACTGAAAATAGTGGAAGACTTTGGGAAACTAGCTGGTCTCTACTTAAATGTGAAGAAAACAAAGGCGATTTGGTTAGGAAAATGGATGAATAATAAAAACAAACCTCTAAATATTTCATGGTTTCGTTGTCCTGTGAAAATTCTTGGGATCCATTTTTCTTATGATGAAAAAGGAAACAACGACCTCAATTTTAGCCAGAAGATTCGAAAACTCCAAACTAAACTGGATATGTGGAGTTCAAGAGACTTAACAATATTCGGAAGAGTTATGATACTAAAAATCTTGGGTCTATCACAATTAGTTTATTCGGCTTCCAACCTTATAGTTCCTCAAGGAACGGCGGATTTAGTAAAAACAAAATTGTTTAGATTTCTTTGGAGAAACAAAAAGGATAAAATAAAACGATCTGGCCTTTATCAAGACCCAGATAGAGGAGGAATCCGCATGACTGATACAAGTATTATGTTCAAAGCTTTAAAACTTGCATGGATCCCTAGATTGATGAAATCTGTTAACAGTAACTGGTGCACCATTCCGAACCATTTCTTTAAGAAAGTGGGTGGCCTAAACTTTCTCTTAAGGTGCAACTACGATACAAAACACTTCAAAGATTTACCAGTCTTTTATAAGAATATCCTTGATAATTTCAATGATTTAAAAAACCTATATGATTATGACCAAAAACAAAATTTAATATTATTCAACAACAAAGAAATACTGGGGGGAATATTGGGGGGAAACAATTTTTTTGGAGGGACTGGTTCATGAAGGGTATTATCTCTATTAAGGACTTATTAGATGAAACCGGCAATCTGTTAACTTTTCAAGCATTCTCACTTAAATACTCATGCAGAACCAGCTTTCTACAATACTATCAAGTGCTCAGCGCCATTCCTAAGCACCTCCTGTCCATAGCCAAACACCCTGATACCCTTGATAAATCGTTCTTTACCAGTCAGGACAATATATTTCTTCTGAATGATTCAGTACAAATTAATCTTTGCACGGCAAGGTCAAGAGATTTCTATAAATTGCTTGTTTCCAAGACTCACACCCATGATCAAACGGGCCCCACACGTTGGAGTGAAAATCTCTCTATAAATAAGGACTCGTGGACCAGTATTTTCAAGTCACTGAAAAACGTCTGTAAGGAAACTAGGCTAAGAGAGTTTCAATTTAAACTAATTCACAGAATCGTAATAACTGGGAAAGAACTTTTCAAATTCGGTATCAAAGCTGATGATGAATGCCTGTATTGTGGGAATAAGGACTCTATTGAGCACACTTTTATTGACTGTCCGTTTACTGACTCCTTTACAAAAAAAGTTATCCAATGGTTCAATGAAGCTAATTGTTGTCAGATCTCTCCGACGACGAAGGAACTCTTGTTCGGTATTATTCCGAGCTCCAAAGAAACAAAGCTAATCTATAAATTTAACTACACTACCCTAGCTATGCGCCACTACATCTACTCAAACAAAATCAATAGTAACGGCATCTACATGCACGAATTTATCAATAAGTTATCTCTCAAGTACAATTTGGAAAATATCAATTAAAACAAAATATCTAAAGTGAAAATCGATTAACGAAAAGACATCCTCTGATATAGTTGTAGCTAAAACCCTGTGAATTCCCCTGCATCCTGACCAGTGTTGCAATATTTAGAGATTTAGGTATTGGAAGTATTGTAAGTAAGGGAGTATATGTGTTGGTATTAATAGAACTGTAATGAATAACAATAAAGAATGGAAAAAAAAATAAAAAAAAATAAAGTACCATTTTTAAAAACTACATTAGGGATAGATACTATTTACAATAGAATAAAAATATATTTATATATATTCCTAGAAATTAATAACTAGACAAATCGAAAAAAAGTGAAAAGCATGCAAAAACATCTATCTATCATCATTAATGTAAATGAAACGATCCCTTTGTCTTCTGAGAATTTAGTAGTGTTTTCCATAATTCTGCCTTAAAGGATTTCAAAGATTTTTTATTTTTACGGTCCTTACGGCAAAGGTGCGTCCACCCTCAGAGATGTTTTTATGGAGGGGGCACAATAAATTTAAATTACAATTCCTCGTGGTTCCTGAATGAGCATCCGAGTTTTTTGTATAAGAGCTGGGTTTAAATAGTTGGGTAAAGTACCATTTATCCGTTTATAGGCCAGTTCACATCGCTTTATATACGCTTCATTATAAAAGGGGATTCAGCTTAAGTTGTTAAACAATGTTACTGTTCGACTAGTGCGTTGCGCTTTAAGTCTCAAAGTTCCCGAACAAGTTTCGACTTTTAATGTCACACGGTGCAACGCCTCCTGAAACTTATTTTGCAGCGCCGTTGCACATATGTTTCAGGTAAAAGTTTCAACTTGTACTAATAAGAAGAAAGCCGAATTTTTGTCACTGTTGTATTTATATATTTGTTGCTGTTTTTTAATTATATTTTTCTAGTATTCACTGAGTAGCTGGAAGAAATTATACTTGCGGAAAGATATAGTAAGGTAAGAATCAGCACTGAAGCACGTTGAAATGAGAGCATAAAGGCATACCAGCTGCAAACAATGCCGAAAATAAGAATGGAAAATAGGCCCTTTGCAGTTTACGATTACATGGTACAAAAAACCGCCATGCTGGAGAGCAAACTGGCCAGTGGGTCATCCAAAACAAAGCAACATAATTTAATATTCATATGTTTTGGATGTCCAATGGGCATGGGTGGTTCGCTCTCCAGCATGGCGGTTTTTGTATCATGTAATCGTAAACTGCAGAGGGCCTATCAGTCATTTATCAACAATTTAGGACGCTTTTTTATACAAAATATGAAGTAAGACGTGTTCTGGTGAATACCACTGACCGGCAATACCCCATGGCGGAAAGTTCTCTCGAATGTCCTCTCGGAAACAATAGTGTTTTCTGCCATCTGGACTAGATAAATTAGGGTAAAATGATTGGCTTATTGAAGTCTTTTGTGATTGTTGCATTATTCCATCGTTTGGAGTGAATGGTGTCGTTTGTTTGAGGGGTACTGCAAAAGGCAAACGTGGAAACTTACGCGTTTGTTAACTTACTGTCGGCTTGCTTTGGTACCACCAAACCTGACTTCAGTGAGCTAAAATAGGGAAATGGGCGGCTGTTGGAGATGAATAGTAAGACTAGCTGGAAGACAAGGTTCAGGGGACTGGATTTCTGAATAATACGAGTGCTATGCGGAAATAACCAGCTCCTTCAAGGCGAGTCAAAAATTGGAGAAATTAAGCAAACGTGAAGTAAGCTCCAGTTCCAGTCAGTTTGTTTCAAAATTCATGGTCATAAACGATTGTTCTCAGAAGAATTTTACTCAAGAGACAATATTCTTTTTATCTGACGGCTGTCTCGGTCTTCTTCTGGTTTTTCTAGAGAACTAAGGAAGTATTAATTGTAGCAAAATTTAAGAAACCTGATTTTAATGTTGATTTTGCTGATTGCCCTGAGAATAAAATAAGCCCGACCCGCAGAAAGTTTTTTATTCTAAACTATTCATGTAGTTCCAGTTCTAGAACAGGTGTACTTTTAGAGAAACTGAGAGAAACATGTTGCTTGTTTCAACCACAAATTCAAATGGTGGAGACACTGTGTAATTAGTTGGCCGCTGATTCCACGTACAATATATACAATAAAAAGCCACATACATGGATGGAACCTATGGTAGTAGTTTAACATTTGGTGCAAGTCTCAAGTTGCAATGTTTAAATAGACTTGAGTAATAGGGTTCTGAATTTTTCAATTTTTAACATCATTTTGTAGTTAAAAATTGAGTTCACAGGCATTAAAAAACATTCGGTGTTACCATGGCAACAATTAAGTTATGACCGCAACCATTGACATTTTTGAACATCCTTCATGGGGACCTACTTCCATGTAAATTTGAGTGGTGGGTCAAAATTTTTCATTTCCCACTTTGTTTGATCCTTACAGAGAATTGCTCTTAATTAGTTTGTTAGTTAATGTAATATATTGTTAGTTTGTCCATTCCTGTTAATATAATTAATTTACTCTTTGTAGTATTTTACAAGGCTCTTAGGAAGACCATTTTTATCATAGGATTTTTGTGTTTAAATAAAGATTTGATTCATTGTTTTGATTGATTGATAAGAGGCGTTTGTTCTAAGTTTGTGTACCAGCTTTCCAGAGTCAGTCGCTGAAAATAGTTTGTGCTGTAGGTTAAGCATTGAGCGGAGGCCCAGTCAATGTTGTGGTTTGTCAGTTGATGATGCACAGCCATGTGATTGTTGACATCACCATTTCTCGTGACTCGTTTGTGTTCAGTCAGTCTCGTGTTAAGGTTTCTGCCAGTCTCACCAATGTAGGAAGCCTGGCAGTCGGAGCTTTTGATCTTGTAAACAGCTCCTTGTCCGCTGTTGGGTTCGTCTGAACTCGGTCTTTAACGTTGGTTAGTAAGTGCCGTAACGTAGTTGTAGGTGTGCGGGCTACACGGATGCTGTAGGGCTGTAGGATCCGTGAGATGGTCTCAGAAGTGTCCTTAATGTAAAGTATAGTCGCTGTAGTAACAGGTGTCGGGTTCTTGTTCGTTGCGTCAGCTTCAGTAGGTGGGAAAATGTTACGTCCAATAAAGTCAGCCTTGTAGTTGTTTTTGATAAAAACACGTTCAAGGTATTTGTTTTCGTCACGTAAGCTGTCCGGTGTATCGCAAACTGCTCGCTCTCGTCTCGTCAAAGTCTTTATAGTCGTGGCTTTGTGAGAAGTCGGGTTGTAGGATGACTCGTCAAGTAATCTGCCGGTATGCGTCGGTTTTCGGTACACTGTTGTTCGCAGTTAGTAGTATATGGTCAGCATTTTAATCCTTATTACTGGGTTCCCCTTGAGTTCCGTGTGGGTTCCCTTTTGGATTCCCTCGCAAAAAGTGGGTTCCCTTCATTAATATGCAGAACAGTCTAGTCAATGACGTCACCTATTGTTATAATCTTGGGTTCCTCCATACTAATGAAATGTCTAGCTACCTAGGTAAAAATGAGTTCCTCCATACTAATCGTTAGCGTAATAATTATATAATTAGCGTCGCTCTAAAACAATGAAAACAATAATCTTGCCTAAACTTGCCCGCTAATAGTGAACCCTGATTGGCGCATGAAAATATCTGTTATGTTTTTATCTGACCTCTCAGCTTTGGCGATGAGAAAGAAAATAAAATCTGAGCTAACTGGTCGAGTTTTCCGGTCCGTTAGTCACTCATTTTGCAAACACGCAGTGCCTCTACTTTCAGCACTAGATTTGCAAACAAACTCCAACAGAAAAACCCATGGGACAGCTCTACAATTGAAATTATAACAATAGAAGTTCAGAGCGCTAATTAATTGTCAACACGCGACAATAAATATTTTTGAACAACACGTTTCTTGAATATTACTTTTATTAGCGAAAACAAAAAAAATAATACACAGAGATTTGAAATGCATAAACTAAAATTACAACTGAACAAAACTGTTTATGAGTAAAGTATCAGGAAATCAATCGTCTTTATCTTCGCTTGGAGGATAATGAGCCCTTTTCCTTTAAGCAAAATCTCTGAATTTCCTTCAGGTTACCGGTCTGGGTTTTCTGATTCTTGATGTTCACGATATTCAGAGGCTGTCTGTGTGTCATCTTCATTATCACTGCTTTTGGAGGCCATTTCTGTATCACCAGCCTCACTGTCTTTATCGCGATAGGCTTGTTCTTTTTCCAAGAGCTCTGCCAGAATTCTCTTATTCTGTATCAAACGGCACCTGATTCTAGTTAGCCCTATGGTTATTTCAGGTGCCAGTACCCTCTAAATATTTACTAATATTATTTATAATTGTATTTGTATTTGTAATATTTGAGGGTAAATAAAGGTTGTTGTTGTTGTTGTTGTTGTTAAACGCTCATCGTTTCCTAACTCTGCCAACCCATCTATAAATGTTTTGAGGGCGCGGGGTTTAAGAACATCGTCGTTTTGGGGGCGTAACACATACTCGACCAGCTCTGAAATGTTCGTCACAGGTATTATTCGTTGGTTTCGGAGTAACTGTCCGCGAGGTGTCCAAAACAAGATATCTTTGGAAACCGCCATGCTGTGTAAAAGTTCGGAGGTCTTTTGTCAGGAAACGAGTTGGGACAGACCATCTATCTTTAATTCGAGGTTCTTCGTTATCGCTTTCCTCGTTTTCGCTTGCGTTGGTGTCTTCATAATCACTCTGTTCCTCTTCACCCCAGTTGACTTTTCTCTTCATATTTACCAGCACTCGTTAACGCCAAGAACTGACTGATTATACCACAAACTAGGTTGCGACGTTTTGTGACATTAGGGAATCTTAGCAAATATTGTATAAAACCTCCACCTTCTTGAGGAAGGGTTTGCTTCTTTTTCTTGTAAGGAACACTTGATTCAATGAGACAAATAAGGGCATCTATATGCTTTTCAGTTTAAGTTGTGCTTCACTTCCTTAGAGACCGATATGTTTCCATGACGCATAATAAAAAAATTCTGAACTAATGCGTGTATCTGTTCTGGAGTGGCTGTGTCTAAAAGAACCTGACGCTGATGTTCTGGGCAACAAGTTAAGAGGTGAAGGAAAGGTAGATTGTTTTTTACTACTCGAGACATGAGGAGGACAGGCACCAGTATTTTATAATTTTGACAGGGAATCCCACTCTTGGTCTTGATGCAACACAACTGTTTTGCGTTTCTTAGGTGAGGGTAAACCAGTAAACCGCATGTTTTTGTGGATTTTGGACCACTCCCAGCCTGAGGTACTAGTCCACCAATAGCTTCTCTACTACGCTTTGCCAGCGCTGTGTTAACATTATTTCCTTCCAGAACATCTTGAGCCACTTGGATCCCCGTTTGTAACACCTTTTTGCCAGCCTTGCTGTGAATGAAGCATCCCCCAGCGAAACAGCCCTTTAAATATGGCCCATCATGGTCACACTCTTGTCCTGGGCAGTGATACAAACTATCAGTTTCATTCTTTTCCAAGTGAAGGCGTTTCGGTATCGGTGACGCTCCATCGATATCCGACCAATTGACTTTGCAGTTCTTGCTCATTTTGCCGTTTTAAGAACATTTGGCCAACAGGAACCGATGACGAATAATGGAACTGCATATATGTTTGTATTTGCCAAAGCATGCCCTTACTTGCCCGCCCTCATTACTATTGTGCAAAATTCATGACTGTTAGATGCAATCAAACTTGTTCAAGAAGGGCTGTGCGCGCCCTATTGTTTCCTTGAAATAGGAATGCGAAACAAAATGGTCCGATGTGTGTTCCCCGATCACTAATTTAGGAACCATACGTTTCATTCACAGATAGGAACTCGGAACAAAACAGTCCTAAATGACCAATATGGGAACAACGTGTTCCATTTACGGATAGGAACTCGGAACAAAACAGTCCTAAATAACCAATTTGGGGTACATTTCACCAAGATCTGCGTTACCATAGCTACAAAATAACGCCATGCGTCATTTTACATAAGACCGAATAACTTGCCACCAGACATAATTTCGGAAATACGACCTCAGAATCTCGGACTTGACATAGTTGTCTAAACGATAGCAAAATTGTAAAAAAATCTATAGGAGCGTAAAATCATCTCGAACGCAGCCTATTGCAGAAGCATCAGACGATTAGGATTAGAGTGGAACCGATTTAAAACTTGCGATGAGCTGACCCGGCAAAGCAAGAATTATGGAAATTCAAGAGAATGCCGTAAAACGTTTCGAATGAATTTTATCCAAAAAAGGGAAAATTTTAATTAAATAAACAACCTTGTCACATGAATGGGAGTTAAGTCTACTAATGGACAAAGTGTGGGTGACGGGCATTTACTTTTGTCACTTATTGGAGTTTTGAAATTTTCGAAAACGTATGCAGTTGAAATATTTTCTCCACACTTTGCTGTGAATCTGCAACCAAAACATTTTCTTGGGAAGTCTTATCGACGATAGTTATCGGTTTCTGGAACTTTTCAAAAACATTGGAAACTTGATAACTAGGAAGTTGATATCGTAATACCATTTCGCTAATTGCAATCTTCCCATAAACTTTCCCTTCCTGAGCGACGCATTGGAGGGAGAAGCTATTATGCTTAATTATTTTAGAAAAATAAAGGAGATTCGTGTCGATCCTTTCCATATTAGATATACTATGTACATCTGGCCTGCAAAATTAGGCGTGCTATATATGCAATATTGAATAGAACTAAACTCTGTCAGCAGCGAGATCAACTAATTAATATTTTGCCAACTGGAAATACATTTTTTGCCAATCGACGTTTTCACGAACGGGGTAGTTAAAATGAAAGTATGCAACGCTTTTTAACTAGAGCAGATTGAGCCTCATTCACTCTTAAAATCAACGCCTTCTCATCGAATTGTAAACAGATACTGCAAGCCACCGGTAACATTGCACCAGCGCGCTGCAACAATTAAGTTCGGTGTATTTTGGGGAACATGACGGCTAATCTTTCATGTTTTATTATTTTGGATATTTATTTTAGATCGATCCACTTTCGGAACAGATCTTGATAATTGGGAAATCAAAGATGAAATATATTCTAACGCAAATTTACTAAGCGTCATCCTGGACGTCATTAATTGTTTGGTATCTTTCTCAATACATTGTAACAAATATCAACCACGTAGGATGGTATATTAATGAGAAAATTACCTTTATTTAAACTGCATTGACAAGACAGCTGTCGCAATGAAACTCCAAGACTCGGCTTCAATTACGGTTTCTAGCAAGTTACCACCTCAAATAGGTTCAACGCGCACGTTCTCTTAAGTCATACTTCTTTGAATGCGGGGTACAAGGGTTCCTCGAATATCGCTTTGAAAATGGTCAATTTTGGATTCTTGTATTTTTTGGCCCTACTAGAGCCCATGTCAACCTGCGTAGATGGTAAGTTACTTCCAACCTTATCGTCATATTTTGCAGATATTGTTGAACGAAACAAGGGATAACTTTTCTGCCATGCAGTATCACATTCAATAGAGAATTTAAAACCTCCTCATTCGCTCAGCTCTTTTCTCTCTCTTTCAAACTGACTTCTTAGTTTTTGTCAGATACGAGATGATCACTTCATCATTTTAAACTGTCTGAAAAGTTTGCCATATCATAATGGTTATATTTTCAACCGCTCTAGGTAGAATTGTACCCTAGTATAAATGTATGTTGTATCTTGTATACAAACCTAAAGCTAGAAAGAAAAGCTGGCAGTTTCAATGCTACCTAGGATTCAGGGATCGTTACAAAGGACCAAAACTTTAATCTTGAAGCCAGGTAAGAGATTTACGTGAATTTATCGAAGCACTTTACGACGGCGAGTATGCAGTTACTCACTGAAATATTTTCAAAATTTCCTGAACTTTAACTTGTCGTTAGTTTTGAAAACCTAGAGGGCAGACAAATTTTATTACTGTTTTGAATTAAGTGTCATTTATGCTTTCTATTCTTGTACTTCAGCACTTTGAAACAAGTGCCTTCAAAGTAGCGCTTTTTTCGTGTCCGGTTCAAAACTCGATTTAACAGGTAGAAAATCGGCTTTTAACCGTTGAAGGAACAACATTGAATTATAATTGCAACATGGCTAAACAAACTGCTGTGATATATCTATAGTTGAAAAAAAGCAATGCAACTCGAGTCGAACGGACCAAACTTCAACTAAGCCTAGGAAAATTCAATTACAATTTTTAATCAAACAGAACTCATTTTAGTAATTGACTAGGTAAGGGCTTTAAAATCCCAGCTTATGTGAAAAATCGAATTTTCAAAGTCAAATCAGTGGTCTGTTTTTAGAGAGACAGCCTCTTAATCCTTCTTGTACAAAACTTTAAGTGCATTTTTCTCAAATGCCAATATTTGTACCGACTGACTTCACGCAAACATTTCTACTTTGCAACGTATTAAGTAGAACTCCTGCAACTTGAGCTAATTAAAGACCGGTAGAGTTGTAATGATTTAAACCCAAAAAATAGTAATATTTTACGTCTGTCACGTGATCGGGGATGATTTGTCCAATGGGCGTGGCGTAAAATGAAGATATTTCCGAAGAAAGCCTTAAAAAGCACTGGAAATAAGAGTTAACTGCCAAAACGTAGGTTCATATCACAGAACAAAACAGAAAATTACACGAAATGCTTGTTTGACAGTCAAATCTTGTTTTGTAAAAGAGCAAGAAGTGTAGTGCAATAGCACACAATTGATCTTTTTTCACCAAATTGAAACTAACTTTTTGGTCCATATATAGGGTACCATTCCACCTTACGTTTTTATTATATTTTCCCTTACTTTCCGTTTACTGTAAGCTGAAAAAAGGAAGGAAAAAAAACAAAACAAAACAAAAACAAGGACGCGTGCTCTTTAATTGTGGACTTCCATTTATTGATTTCGTCAGTAAACTTTTTGTTATGCTATATTTCCAATTGTTATTATTTCTTAAATAACAGAGTCAAAAAGAGAATAACTAAAACATACTGGTCTCTGCCTGCAATAATTTAAAAACAAAACCCTACAGGATATTTAACTGAACAATATGCAGGAAGTTGTTGTAGCGAGTAGTTAATGATATCAAGTTTCCTTTTTCAGTTAACCTGCAGCAACGTTTTTGCATAATTTTCATACATTCGGCTAGCATTTCGCAAAATAAATTTATAAATATTTATAAATATTTATAAATAAATTAAGTGTGGATATTTGTAGTCCGCGGAAACAGCGCTACTTAATTAAGTAAATATACAAAACGCGAGTGTTTTGTTTTTCTCTCCCGCGCAAGACCAATATTGAGTGCTTTATTGAAAGAAACGTTGGGCAGTTAAGGCTTCACGAGTGGATTCGAGCTTCTGCTTGTAGTTTTTTCAACGGCTCTGACTGGTTGACCGTACCATCTCATGAATTTCCTGCGAAGAAGATAATTATTTGATCTCGAAAGCACAATAAATGTCCATCTCTTTCGCAAAGTTCCACGTTTTCCATAGATACGCCATAAAACCACCGTTTTTAGGGGTTACCAGTTTAATAAACCTACTAGGGAAGCTGCTACAACACCTCAAAAGCTGTTGCTTGAGTAAAACGTTTTGTTTTCGGAAGATCTGGTCACAGCGACTTCATATGCAGGGAAGGTTAGTTTTGCTAACTTTTTTTTTTTTTAGATCAATGCCGTGAAATGGAGTTTCCAGGCTTTTATTTCTTTTATGGAGAGCGACTGATTAATCACGTGATACGAACCATCAAAGCGTTGGACCAAGACTCCTGTGAACTGCAATGCTACATGGAACACAACTGTGTCAGCATTAATTTTGACTTTACTGGGACACACAACTGTGACTTGAACAATGCAACACATAAACAGCACAAGAAGGACCTGGTGAAAAAAGAAGGTTACGTATACCATGGAACAAATGTAAGAGAGTAGACCGTGTTTTTCACTTTTCAAAACATACAACGGAGTATTTTTCATAAGCCCTGAGGTATTTTTAAATGTGGTGAGACACTGCTTTTCGTGTTTTATAGAATATCGCAATCAAGACGAAGAGCGGAGAAATTGAAATCTAGACTAGCTAAAATCAGATATCCAGACACTTTCACACTTATAATTTATGAACTGCTAATACTTTTGAGAATATATTGTAGATAATGTGTGAAAATTTGGGCAAAGAAAATAATCAATCAATAATCAACAAATTAAACAAACCAACAAGAAAGCACCATAAATACCCTCGCCAGGTCAAATGGAAGCATATCTATTCCACATTCACTTCAGATTAATTGCCTTTTTTCCCAAATTACGTTTTTACACCCTGACAAGAGGGATATGTTATTTAAACTAAGTCCATGTAAAAAAAGTTAACGGTAAAGAGAACCATGGAAAATTTCACATTCCTTGATATGATTGTGGAATACAGATTTTATCTTAAAAAATAATTCCTATTTTTTTTTGTGTTCAAGAATGTTTGTGTTAAGGCTCCTTGTCAGAACAATGGAACCTGTCAAACAGGTTTTACAAGTAAAGGATACCGCTGTTTATGTAACCAAGGATTCACGGGCGGCAACTGTGAATTTGGTAAGGAATAATTGGTCGCATTCATTCTGCTCTCATGCAATTGTGTGACAAGAACTAAAAATAAAGTCATGAACAAACAATTGAAAAATCAATTGAATAGACATATTAATAAGGTCGTAATATTCTGTCATACCAGCTCCAACTGTTGTCAGCTATAACTGAAGAGAAGCACGATATAAAAGGCGGTGGGGAGGGGCCCTGAAAGATCTATGATCAAGTAGAAGTGGAATGATTTTGAAAAGAATAAGCTTTCTTTGGTTTAGTTACTGTGTTTTAGATATCGACGAGTGCAGTGAAGAAAATGTGCCAAAATTAAATGATCTTGTACTTTGTCACTTGCAAACTAATCTTTTTAAAGATTAAAAGTCTTAGAAAAAGGGACAAACACTATGACACTGAACTAATGTTTCATGCAATATTCCAGTTCCATGAATTTATTTTTGTGGGAAAAACATTAAAAACAGCAATTATCAAGGACGACCCAAAGATTTGCGATCAAAATGCTTTCTGTAACAACACCAAAGGATCATATCAGTGTATGTGTAATACCGGATACAGCGTGAATGGACACAGCTGTACAGGTAAATAATTCCTTTTGTTTGAATGATTTTAAGGCGTGGTCCTTTTTAATGTGTACCAACATCGGTGAAAGGAGCCACATCACTTTCCATGTTAAATTTTCATTTTAGCCATTAGCTTTCTACTAATATGATAATTAGAAAGACTCTGATTGCCCTCTTTTGTTGTATTGATCTAGAAAAATTGTGCATCATAGTCATATAATTTCCTTCAATGCACTTTTTATACTGTTTGCACATAACGTTAACGTAGTTTTTAATTTTAATTTTTATCATGTAGTCCTAATTTTAAGCAGGGCCCGCTTTTGATACCAGCCTATAGCTGATGGGGCTACCCTGCCTAAATAAAGATGGCCTTATCTTACCCTAACAAACATTACAACTTTGTTTGAAACTAGCGCTAGCGGTATTTTGTCATATCAATTTGGTTATAATGATAGGAACTGTACAGCGCCGCAAATGATCCCCGACCGCAAATGATCCCCAAATTGGACCGCAAATGATCCCGAACGGAAAACGTCACTGGCATGGAGTTTGGTTTGCCGGTCTTTTTATTTTTTTTTTTATTTTTAATTTTTGTAGTTATCTATTTTCATCAACTAAATGATGAATTGGATTAACATAAAGAAAACATATTCTAACAACGTAAAGTATAATTAAACATAATTCTCCTGACAAATTCATCTTATTTTCGCTTGACAATTCTTCAGAAAAATTACAAGAAATAAACAAAGCTCGCAGGCGGCAATACCATTTCTCAACAAGCTCGATTTACAACAATAATAGCTTAATGCTACCATAACCAAGACATACAAATCTTGTGTAGATTTTATTTGGATGCAATTTCTATGTTAAATAATCTGATTAAGATTTCTCGCTAAAGGCGCGAGAAACAAATACAAAAGCAAGTGTCAATACCAACAATATTAACAGCCGGTTTGGGACATGTTCATGACCTTTAAATTCTACGATGAGCTAGAAATTCTGCTTCCCAACACTACAAGCCAGTTTGGTTTTCAGTCTGCATCTGCAATTTGCAGCCAGAAACTCCATACTGACAGTACATGTATATAAAACGTGTACTGAACCTGGTCAGGAGCACGATTGATCAACTTGCATACTATGTTGAGCGATCTTACACTTACCTTCATTTCCCGTGGGAAAATGCGAAATTAGAAAAAGCGCATATCATTACGAACTAGAAGTAGAATGGCAGCCGCAAGCTGTTTTCGTGTAAGATTCTCAGACTGAAAAAGTCTTGGTTCATGAGATACGGATAAGTTACACACTACAACCATGAACAATATCCGTTAGAATTCCTTGCTACTGACTTTCAACATCGATGACAAAACTATTTTACTTCGTATGATTGACCAAAACCGGAAACCACACATGACCAAAAGTTCAGGCCAGAAAATAAAGACACAACATTTTTGTTGCCGCAGAGGCGGCTCTCTAATCAGCAGAAGATTAACATTATAGGGGCTTGCAATCACTCTTTCTTACCAAATTCAAGGAATTGTGGTTATGCGCAAATGGGAGACTTGGGATGCGCAGTGGTATGTGCAAGGAATTGTGGTTATGCGCGAACGGAAATATTTTAGGATGCGCAGTGATATGGCGCACGGAATTGTGGTTATGCGCTAATGGATGATTTAGGATGCAAAGGTTGCTTTAATAAAAACACTGACCTTTACAACACCTCTAAGATGTATTTTGCAATATTTCGATGAAATCTGTCCTTCAACGGGCCTTCCTTTCGATTTCAGCAACCAATTTCTCAGTGCAAAGGCTACAAAATTGCTGGAAAAACAGAGCTGGTCAGCCCTTAGCAACGGTTACGACCGAAAAGCCTCGCTTTGGTTATATCGTCGCCATATTTGCAATCGGTGTATTGAAGATGTTTTTACAATATGCAAATTTGGCTGTTATCGAACGGCTCTCGCTTTTTGAGTTTTCCTAACAAAGCTAGTTATTGTTTTGTCCAACAATACTTCACAAAAGAAACAGTTAGAGGTGAATAACAAAGAAATGCCTATACGTATACACGTATAGACTGCGCATGCGAGGTTCGCTTATTTCTGAGCGGTACTGTATGTCATAAAAAAAATTAACTGTAGTGTTTCACAGAGCAAAATGTGACTATACAGGGTTTTCATTTGAGGCTGGAGGCCGGACGTTTCGTCCGGTCGTTTGCCATTCCACGTCCGGTACTTTGAGATCAATATTGGCGAATTTCCTTTTAAAGAGAATTTTAGTGAGCGCCAGCATTACCTAGGAAACTGTTTCCTTGGTTCCAGAAACGCTGGAAATGGCGTTTCTGAGTATTCTATTTTAAAAATTTCCTGGGGGAACATGCCCCCAGACCCCCCTAGGTGCTGGTAGAACAAAAGTTACATTACCTCTCGGGAGTGGTCAGTATCAAGAGTTGTCAACTCTCCTTCAGATATTGACGAGTGCGCCCAAGATACCCACAACTGCAGCAAAGATGGCGCTTTGTGTAATAATACTGAAGGATCGTTTAATTGCACTTGTAAACCTGGATTTACCGGAGATGGATACAATTGCTCAGGTAACGATATTTGTATGGTACAAAAGGTGTGAAGAAAAAGAGGTTGCTGGATACAATAAATCGAGATTGGATCTCACGTAAAATGGGTGCCAGGTAGAGTTAGGGTCTACTGAAGTGGGACTGAAGTGGGATGAAGAGGGTATGTTTAACAAGCTTTGGAAGTTTCTGGATGTTGCGAAAAAAGCAAGTTTGATAAGCGAATCGCTCAGTGCTGATTATAATAGTCAGTCATGATTTGAATGAGGTTTAGGCAGGAGAAATGATGAAGGGTTAATTGCCTCCCTCCCCCTCCTTTCCCTTCGCACAAAAGGGTTACATCAAAAGCTGTTAGTGAACATGCTTATTGTAAAAATACCGCCGGATCATACAAATGTCCGTGTAGGAGCGGATATTTTGGGGATGGTCACAGCTGCACGCCCGGTAAATATTGTTCTACTACGTTGTAAATGCGTGCGTTGTAAATGATACCATGGCTGAACTGCAGAGAGCCATCGTCAACACGTAAACAAGGTGTTTGTCGTCTTGTACTCATAACGTTATCGTTAATGATACTAATGTTATTATGCACCAATTCTTTTTCAGTTTTTATCAATTCAACAATATTATCAAACAATCAACATTACCTCCACCACTTGCACCTTTTCCTTGCACCGGAAGTCGGATACAGTTCCCAGTGGACATTGTGCTACCGTCAATCTTCACATAGTGACGTAGACACTACATTCCACAAAAACTGCGATGGAAAAGAAAACACTGTCACCATTGTACAAGAAAAGGAGTTTGTGTTTGGAGGATACACGGATATCCCGTGGGGTAATTGTAACTGCTTCATATTTACACAGGTTTCTATTGTAGGCACATCGTACTTGACTCTAATCTACCTGTTTAGCCGTTTATTCTTCTCTTTGTCCTTGTTGCCTTTTTTGCCTGTCCTTCTGTCTGTCTGTTTGTTGTTGCCGCACACAACCAAAGTACGGTCATCGTTTATTTGTTCCCTGACAGTCAAAATTTGTAACACATATGCCGCATATGTGTTACAAATTTTGACGGTCAGGGAACAAATAAATTAGCTAGAATTAGCTACATTTTGGAAACGTGCAATGTGGCGTTAAGAAGAATTCCGATCGATACCAGACCAGTCGATGTGTTGCTTTGTAAGATCTTTAAATGAACATTTTCACTCAGTTGGTCTTTTCATTTTTACTATTGATTTACTATGTATGTATATAGTTTTAGCTTATGAGTCCAAGTTTATAGTTCTGAGATCAAAACTTCATGAATTATTGATTAACTTGACGTGGTTGTGTATTGTTTCTTCTTTCTCAGAGTCCCCTAATCGTAAGAAGTATGGTCCCACTTCCAAGGCGTTCATATTTTCTCTGCATAATAAAGAAAATCTTGCACCCTTCAAGAGCATGGTGAATAACACACAGAGAGCTATCTATAGATATATGTATTACGGGCCAACATTTGGAACTAGCGACCTCCTCATAGACAGAGCTGGACACTCAAGAGATGAGGCAGCAAAAACAGACTTTGGTATCGATTACTTTGTTCCAGAGAATGTTGCCAACCGCAAGACTATCTTGGCTGGAGTTTACTCATTCCATCCTGATGAAGTTGAGGTTTTTTATTTAAAGTAATATTTTGAGAGTGGAGAACCAAGCACTTCAATTCCACCAGAAAGTGGTACTCACCGATA
>JAEMPF020029992.1:6898-9398 GCA_022496165.2 Catalaphyllia jardinei
TTGATTGATTGATTGACTGAGTAATTGATTTTATTTAGAACTTGTGCAGAACAGTAAAGAGCTGGCTTCACAGGCACACATTACATCAGATGTATGTAAACCAGGTCCATCTGGCTGTTCAGACCCACCGAAGGGCAAAGGTGCTTTTGGCCGAGTATTAAGTTTCAAAAAATATTATGATAACAAGACAAAAACTGACCTTGGACGACAAGTGTCATCGAAGAAGAATAAGAAAGCAAAATGTACAAAAGGCAAAGACCTGAATCAAGAGGTGGTTATTTTGATTGGACTGATGGAATGGTCTGAAGAGGTATCCAATCTGAAGCCTAAGCGAGGAAAGCGTTTAGCACTAAAAGTTTTTAGAGATGCTCCATATAAAGTCCTGCTTGAGAAGGCAGTTGAAAAATGGAAGAGTTACAACAGCAACCTTTATGAAGAAGGAGAAGATTATGTTCTCTTGCTGGACAATGGACAAGAGGCCTTATTTTTGCCTGGACCAGGAAAAGAGTTCTTTTCATTGCGTCGTTATCAGGAGGAAGTTGGAAAAGATTTTAAATGAATAACTCTGTATCTTTGCACTGCTAGAGAGTTTTATCATTCTCAAACTGTTGGTCTCGATTGGGATGCACCAGACATTGAAGATGAAGATTATTCAACTGATAAACAAGGAGGTGGGGCTTCTCCAAAGCGATTGAAAATGGACCTGGTTCCTAAAAGCAAAGACAACGAAAAAAAGTGTAATGGAAGAGACGGAAATGCAAATAAAACACGATGAAGAAGTTGCTATGGAACTTCAAAGACAGTTACTGGAAGAAAATGACATTGCAGCCAAAGGTCCTGAGCTAATTGACATGTCAACAGAAATTGCAGTTGAGGATGAGCAGTCAAATGGTATGAACGAAAACATGACTGAAACAATTAGTATCAAAGGCTTTACCAGTCCCACTTCTGTGGTCCAGGAATTGGAAAAGAGAGTTGACAAGAACAGCCAGTTTTTAATCACTATCAGGAGACAAACACCATTAGCCAGAATTCTTAATTTGTGGCGGTATGAGGCCAAAAGACAAGGTGGACATCATGAAATCAGAGTAAAGTTCCTAGGGGAGGATGGAATTGATTCAGGAGCACTGACAAGAGAATTTTTCACGGAGGTAATCCCTGCCATAGGAATTACGTTATTTCCCAATGGAAGCCCCATTGATTCTACATATCACGTTCAAAATGGCAATTTTAGAGCCGCTGGGGAAATTGTAGCCAACAGTTTAGCACAAGGAGGACCGCCACCCTGTTTCCTGGATGAAATTGCATTTCAAACTCTGGCCAACCCTAAAGTGGATATCCTAAACCTGAGAGAAGAAATGGACTTGACCCAGAGTGAACGACAGATACTTGACAAAATAAAGATTGACATTGCCAGCCAACAGGACGTGATTCTCGAACATGGTTACACTGGACCCATTGACATGGCACACATAGATGACATTGTTAGGTCTGTCGCAGTCAGCCTCATCAACAAACGCATCCTATACCTCCAGGAATTTAAAGAAGGCCTGAGCATGTATGGACTAGCCGACATTGTTACAAATCATCCAAAGGTCTGCCAGCCTTTCTTTGTGAAAGAGCAAGCTCAGAATGTGGATGCCAATTATTTGTTCAGTCTCATTAAACCAGAATTTTCTCCAGCAGGCTCAACACGAAGAGGGCTTGAAGAAATGCTGATGGACAACTTCCAGGACTTTCTCATGGCCTTAGATGAGGGAGCTATTACTGGCTATGGTTGTCCAATTGCATGGAATTACACCGATGATCATCTTGACAATGTTCTGAAGGAAGTCACAGAGGAGTCAGTTGATAAGTTTGACACAGCTGAGTTGACATCTGCCGGAGTAATGGGATGGCTTACAGGCCAGAAACACAGGCAGTTAAATGGAGAAAAGATCAAAATTATTGCAAAGTTTGATCATGAGTGTTTGATGCGAAATCCATCACACACCATTTGTTTCCCCTTAGTAGGTGCCTGTGGCATGGAAAGAACATTTCCAGTGAGCCACATGGAAGGATATGATGCATTTAAAAATGTATTTTTGTTAGCTTTTTGCAAAGGCCAGGCTTTTGGTAAACCATAAGTTTTAGCACCTTTTTGTAAGTTCTACATTTAAGTTCCCAGTTGCATGTTTGATAAATTTCAGTGACACCACAACATGACCTGAACTAGGTTATCTTGCAAAGTGTTTGGTCATCATGTGATTTGACTTATCATTTGGATGAAGATGTAAAGTGTATCAGGGTCACAGGGATCATATCTGGGGTTAAGAGTTACCAAAAGCATAACTACTTTTTTCACTACAAAAAAGGCAGAAGCCTTCCAATTTCTTAACCTATTGGAAATTACTTGAGCATAAACACCAACTTACAGAAACTGTTTTTGTTTGAAAGTGATACACCGAAACACAGCTGAAGTCTGTTTTGATTGCCATTGTAACAATAGTTGTAATACTAT
>JAEMPF020029992.1:11898-14398 GCA_022496165.2 Catalaphyllia jardinei
ATGCATCGAGCTCGGTTGCCCAGATACCAAATGTGATCCGCAATTTTCATAAACTTATCATACTAATTGCGTCCTGATATCCAGGAAAATTACAGGTGTCTCAAATTGTGCTATCGAGGGAATAAAATCCATACCAACCACGCTTTATTCACTCCATACAGTCTAGTCGGTCAGACGATTGTTTTTGGCTGTGTCACATACTCGCCATAATTACAATCATTAAGTTTTTGCTTGGGTTTGTTAACGAACTCCGCGTTATTCCTATAGCACTTGATTTCTATGACAAGTCATAGTACCTTCGTGAGTTATATTCGGAGTGGAGTTATAAACTACGGTCGCTTCGCCCGGTGTCCTGTTCGCCCGGAATCGTTTCGCTTGGAATATGAAGTCGTTTCGCCCGGACTGAGAGTCGATTCACCCGATGTATATTTTATACTGTTTTTCAGTAATGGAGTATTCTTAACAGATTGTGAACAGATTTGCGATGATCGATCATCACCTTTAAGCCGCCATCTTGATTCATCCGATTCATACTCGCGCGTTAACAAGCTATGATCAGTTCAGTTCCATTTAATCTGGTAAACGATCACTTCAAAATGTCCGTAAACCATCTGCATCATTTAGATAAAAATTTGGGTGAGTACTTCATAATCTGCAAACTATGACGACATATAGACCAAGTTCCACACAGGATTGACATACGTGAAAATGCACACCAAGTATTTTGAAATAACTCCTCGGAAGTTTCAAGACTAGCGTACAAAAGCAACTAGACTTCCAACAAGTCAAGTGGACTTTTACCAAGACGAATCGAATCGAGTCGCCGACTTTTCCTACCCTATCCCATATCCATGGTATATTTTATGCTAAGTCTCTCACCACTAGACTCCTAATAAGTCGAGTCGAGTCACCGACTTTTCCTACTCGAGTAGCTGACTATTCCTATCCTTTCCCTTGATGTATTTTACACTAAGTCTCTCGGCACTAGACTTCAGGTAACTCGAGTCGATACCTGCCTTAGACGACTCGACTCTATGCGGGTAAAGGGGGTAAGTTTCTAAAGAAACTGTGGTGCTGCGTCGGTGGAGTATTACAAGATAATTTGGTTTTATCAAACGAGTTGATAATGTGAATTCGCCACCGTAAAGAGATTCGGAAGCTGATGTTTCGAGCGCTATCCCTTCGTCGGAGCGAATTGAGGAATTGTGGGTTGTGTTTGGTTTATATACAGAAATATGGAGCTACGCTATTGGTTGGTACCTGGCAACGTGAATAAATTAGTTGAATGAAAAGTGTTCGTTGCTGCCGTGGATTAAGAGTGCCGATTTGAAAAATTTTTGTTCTAGAGTTTTGCGGCTTTCTGTGCTTCCTTGATGTAGGGAGAGACCGCAGACTGTCATATGTTGTGTAGAATGATTAGGCAGATTTAAGTGTCTAGCGACCGGTTTAGATGTTTTTGTCGTCTTTCTCTACTTCGCGGAGTTGTTCTCGGAATCGGTCGCCTAGTTGTCTCCCTGTTTCGCCGATATATAACTTTTTGCAGAGTGCAAGTAACACAGTAGATGACATTGGCTGACGTACAGGTAAAATGATCAGTGATCTTAATGGATCGCTTGGGTCCCGACAATTTCTCAACGTTGCAAATGAAACGACATGTTTTGCATCGTGCGAGTGCACATTTAAAAGTACCGGGTTGTTCACTCGTTTGAAAAGCACTTCTCACTAAAAAGTTACCTATGTTTTTGTCGCGCTTGAATGAAATTAATGGCGGTTGCGAAAAGATTCTGGCAGTTTCGGGATCATTTTGAAGTAATTTAAAGTTTTTTAGAATGATGGATTTAACTGCGTGGTTGTGAGGGTGAAATGTGAGAGTGAATGGAATTCTATTGTTATTCTCCTTCTGAGACGTTTGTAGTGCTGACTGCCAATCAGTTTGTTGGGCGCGATGATGGCCTGCCTCAACAACAGAGGCAGGATAGCCACGTTTGACGAAAAACTCGCACATTTCCTCTGATTTTAAGGAATAATCAGAGTCTTCACTACAAAGGCGACGAAGTCTAAGAAATTGAGAATAAGGAATGGAATTCTTGACATTTGATGGATGTGAAGATGAATACAACAAATAACTATGAGAATCTGTGGGTTTGTAGTGCACACTGGTGCATAAACCGGCACTCTTAATCCTCACGGCATCAACGAACGCTTTTCATTCAACTAATTTATCCTGTTGTTTTTCACGTTGCCAGGCACCAACCAAGAGCGTAGCTCCATGTTTCTGTATATAAACCACAAACAACCCACAATTCCTCGATTCGCTCCGACGAAGGGCTAGCGCTCGAAACGTCAGCTTCCGAATCTCTTTACGGTGGCCAATTCATATTATCAACTCGTTTGATAAAACCAGATTATCTATGCGGGTATATAGGACAACCCTCCCGCTATTAGCATATACCACGCAAGTGAATAGTACTTTTCGCACGCGCTGATTGGCTAGGTCGGA
>JAEMPF020029993.1:0-15000 GCA_022496165.2 Catalaphyllia jardinei
TATTATTAAAATCAATTTTTATTATAGTATTAATAGTAAATTGTGTAAAAGAATCACTATTATATAAATAATTATCAAAAAGATTAATATTATTAGTAGTATCAAAAATTTGAAAATAACCTGTATTTTTATAATGATCAATATAAATAATATGATAAAAGCTTTCAATATTCATTTTAAATTTTGTATGATCACTTGAAACTAATTCAAATGGAAATGTAATTGTTTTTGTCCATAAATTAATATTTTGATCAAATTTAACAATATTTTCTTCATTATGCCCAAATTTATCTATTGATGTAAAATATTCATTTATATTAATTTGTTTATCTAATTGTGATTTATTAACTACATCCTTATCTGAAGTTCCATCAGCTACTCCAGTTATTTTTTTATTACCCATATCAATAGGTACTTCATATTTGATATAATTATTATCATAATAATAAATACGATCCCATAAATTTACTGGTACATCATTAACTATACCTTTGACAACATAAACAATAACAAAAATAGTAGTTTGTGGATCAGTTTTACTTTTCAATCTTATATCAATATCTAAATCATCAAAACTTGGAAATATAATATATTTAGAAAAATGTATAATACTACGTGTTTTTGTTTCATCTATTCTTGAATTAATTTTTCCAATAGATAGAGTTCCACTAGATGCATTTATTTCATCAATTGTAATACCATCTTCAACATACATTTCATAAACCATAAACCATTGTATAAGAACCTTTTGGTAAATATACCAAATCAATTGACAATCTGGTACTATAATAGCCTATACTTGAATCATAATCAATTTTGAATTCGTAAACTTTTTTATTCACTGAATGAAAATCTTTATTCTGAACTCCAATTTTATGAATGTCATCATCATCTTCTTTGAACTCATCATTATCCATCACTCTTTTGAATACATTTTCTTTTTCAATGGACTCAATTGAATTCTCTTCTGATTCTTTAATTTTCTTATCAATTATACCATTTATAACTGTATTATTATCAACAATTGCATTAGCGACAAATTTTACATTAGCAGCATATGTCGCTTGGTAATCTTCTGGTTCTTTCAAATTAATTATATTTTGATTTCCCATATCTAAATTTCCAGTCATTGCTTCACTTCCATCTGTTAATAAGTAATCTATCTCAGAAATGAAACGGACTAAATAGTCTCGTGTACTTTTTAAAAGTTCAAAATTAACAGCTTTATGCTTAATTTGATCATAATTTGGATTTTCTCCATCATCTTCAACAATTGTTTTAACATTATCAATAAAATGTCCACCAGCATTAAAATCTGCATTCATTGCTACTGTGCCATCAACATGAATAAATTTGTCTGTATTTGCAGCATGTGGTATTTTATCAATTTGAGAATCAACAAATGCTTTACTGACTAAACTGTTGTCATCAAAAATACCATCATAATAGGGTTCACAATTTTTTATTATATTTTGATTAAGATCAAAGTATTGTTTTCCATCTTTATCTTTTAATTTTATAAAATTTGAGTTCAAATATCCTTTATTAACAACACTTCTCAAATCTTTTATTATAACACTATATTCATCATCTGGTTGATGACCAGAGACATTGTTAACATTGAGAATCTAATTGTTTTCCATATTTAGATCTCCAAACATTGGTCTGCTTCCATCTCTAGGAAGTAATGGTGTAGTATCTATATGGACTTTTGCTATTTCAGTGTCAACGTACTTCTTATTAGCAGCATTAGCGTATGCTACAGGATCCCCTAAACCATCAATAAGATTGCCATTGAGATTCAAATTCTCAAAATAGAGAATCATATGATTATCAACAACATCACGGACATTAAAAATAGTATGGTCGAAAGTTGTTGAGTATTTACCCTTCACCACTCTTGAATAAAACAGAAATTTAATGTTTTTATTGTATTGAGAACCATAATATCTGATTTGAAATCTTATCCCATCATCTACTCCAGCTCTTCCATCAGTTGTGAATTGAATGATTGATTTAGTGTATTTACCATCAATTTTATCACTGTCAAATGTTTTCATGACGAAATGACTGTCACCATGGACATTGAAAATTATTGTATCATCAACAAGAAAACCACCAGCATCACCAATAACGAATATTTCAAAAACAGAGGTATAAGTACCACTCTCTAATTGACTACCTTTCATTTTTATACTGGACCATGCTTCTCCATTAAAACCAGTATCATAACCTTCTTTTTCAATTATATAAGCATCATTATGCGCTTTATGATTTTGAAAGAAATGGTCTGGTGATGTATTTGGTGGTGAACCTACAGTTAATTGAGTCTTGTCACCAAAGTCTTTATGAAATCGGAAACTTGGTTGTAAATGATAACTATTTTGACTGACTTTAGTATGTTCTTTCAACACTTTTAAACTGACTGCATCATTGTCGCCAGTAGACTCACCAATATTGGTTAATCGCTTCCCTTCAATATCATAATTACCATCATCTGTTAAATTGAATCCAACACCTGGTAACCCAGGTAGTCCACGTTTACCAATGGCTGATGATGATGAAGGTAAAAGTCCGTTTGAATAACTCATTTATATTAATATATTATATTCTTTCATTGAAATTTTTGGTGGTGAATTTTCGTGGCTTATCGATATATACAAAGGAATATGGTTCCTTAGTTGCTTTTTCATATGATTCTTTTGAAATACTGTTTTCACGGCAAATTAAACTCTTCTCATTAACACTTGGAAACTCATAAATGGAGAAGTGAGAACAATTCAGTCTGATGTCTTTTAGCGTCTTATAATAACTTTGACTCAGATAAATCACACTGCAATTTTTATGCCGTCCTCGTATAAAATAGTCGATTAATGGTTTTTGGTTTTTCTCACATACATAATCATCAAAAATGACGATTTTTTGTGAGTCAGAGTCAAGATCTTGAACTGGAATAATTTCATCATTTCTTGCTTCAATAACATCATAACCAACCTCATCACTTATCGGTTGAAAGACATCCATGAGATTCTGATACTTGGATTGTTCTAAATTTTTAGCATACAAATAAACTTTATCAAAATAAAGCAGATTGTAGATCATATGCATTAATGTGTTTGTTTTCCCTGAACCACTTGGACCGCAAATCAGCATCCGAAAACATTGATGAGGCATGAAATCGTATAGTTGTCTGAAGTTTGAGACCACATCGTCTTTAACATCATAATTTGGTATTCTCATGATATTATATTGGTATATTATTTCAACATGGTGTTTAACATGGTGTTCAACATGATGTTCAACGTTGTTTTTCATATTTGATTTGTCATTTTTATGTAAAGTAATAATATAACAAAAATGAGTTTGCTTAAATGGAAAGAACTTGCAAAAAGTAAAACAAAATTAGGGAATAAAATCAATTATGTCCATGATCTAATCACACAACATAAAATCGGTCAGGAGACAAGCCAATCATCATTCGAAAAGGTATTCAAACCAGTGACAAGTAAATTAGATGATGTAATTGACAGTAATTTGAATTTAAGGATGCCTCAAAGGAGAAAAAGACCACCAAAGAAAGGTGAGCCTGGTATTGACTATATGCCTGAAGTTGATCTATATGAAGACATGGATGTAGAAGGTCTGATTAATTTTGGTGATTATGTACCACCTCAACAGGAGAAACAAATAGTACCAAAACCGCCAACATATGAAGAATCGTTGGCGGATCGTTTGGAAGGAAAGAAGGGGATTCATGTCGATCCCCAATATTTTCCAGAGCAGTCAACCGAACTGGAGCAACCACCTGAATATGATGATGATGAAGAAATTGATTATACAATAGATGATGATGATATAACGAAAGAAGAGTTGAATGATTTAGGTATGACGAACTATGAGAGTGTTGATATGGTTCTTAAGCAGCCGGACATGACACCCCGAAAAAGCGAACTATATCTTAATAAAATAATAAAGGATGCGAAATTTAAGAAGAAACAACTTGCAGGTTAGAAGTCAGGTGTTACAAAAAGATACTATAAAGGGGATATATCAGCAGCTGAGAGGCAGATGAATAACAAACGGATAGACAATGCAAGAGCTGTATTGAATGAATACATAAAACATTATGATACTAAACTGAAAACAATGAAAGGTTATGGGATCAAAGGCCGAAGAAGAAGACAGAGAGGTGGAAATGTTATGTTTTTCAACGATCCCAAACAGCTTCTCAAGAAATTAGAATTGATCATTGGTGAAACTGTTGCAGGCAACACATCAATTAAGATGAGAAATACAGGAGTTAGTATATTGGACACATTATTGAGAATGTCAACAATAAATAGACCACAATATAATAAATTGAAAAATCAGTATTTCAAAGTATAATTGTGTAAAGTTATTATATACATGGATCGCGAGATTGTTTTATCATCATACAGAGTCAAAGATCAAGGAAACAACACTCCTCAGAATTTTATAACTAAATTCAACAGCTCTGATAACGGTTCAACATTTCACAACATCACTTTCCCAGCAGGAGTCTGGAACTATACTGACTTTGATACATACATCAAAGACATAACGAAGATTGTCAAAGATGGTGCTAATAATAATGAGTATCCTATCACTCTCGAATTTGATAATACAACATTTAGGGTTACAATCACATTAGCCAAGAATTATCAACTTGATCTAACTGCAAGCAATTTCAATGAACTAATTGGGTTTAATAAAGAAATATTGAAAAATGAACAGAATATAGGACCAAAGGTGCCTAATCTCAGTCAAGATACAGACATTCTTAATATTCATTGCGACCTTATCAATGATTCACTTGTAGACGGTCAAGGTACAGACATCATTTATTCCTTCTCAACCAGTGTGCTTCAACCTAGTTACTCATTCACCATTGAACCACGAAGAGTTACATTCAATCCCACTAATAAAAATAGTATAAGTAGTATCAGGATATACATCACTGATGGAAAAAGAAGATTAATTAACCTGAATGGAGCTGATACATCTTTTTCATTAATTCTAAAAAGGATAGAATAATATAACATAATAATATAATGAAACCATTTGAATTCACCAGGGTTTGTCATCCAAAACTCGGTATTTTTGTAGATAAACATGTAGGATCAGGGATTATCGTTGATAATATTTTCAAAACAATGAAGAGTGCTGCGTCATCTGTTGTAAAAAAGTTCGCCAAGAAATCAGGTGAGGAAGCATTGAAATCAGTAGGTGAAAGGGTAGGTAAAAAGACATCTGAGAAGTCGGGAGACCTGATAATGAAAAAGCTTAGGAATATGAGAATTGATGATGTTGATTACTCAGTTTCTGGTAATCAACCACAGCAAGAAGAAAGTACTGATATGTTAATCAATAGATTGATATCAGGATCAGGTTTGAAAAGAAGGAGTAGAGTAAAAATTATGTAATATAATAATATAATGGCTTTCAGAACAAGTGAATACTTACAAAGGTATGAGTTGGTTCGATATCAATTAGATGATGTTATTCGGATCCCAGCTAATGGTCAACACCAACAAAAAAATGGGTACAAGTTTACGATTAATGACAGGTCTTCATACTACGATTGGTACAATGCTTATTTCGAGGTACAATTTCAGTTGCAAAAATTGGCTGATGGAGCACGCTATGTTGTTGCAGATCGTGCAGCAGTTATCAATGGAGCCCATTCACTGATTAACCATATTATGATAAAGAGTGCTGGTAAGATTGTGTATGATACTAATAATCTCCATAAAGTTACTTTTGTGAAGAACCTACTCGAATATAGTGATGATTTTAGTCGTAGCGTTGCCAATAACTCTCTTTGGTATCTGGATACAGATTCCACCTCTGCCGACACTAATACAGGTTATCAGGCTAGAAAACTTTTGATGACAGACGCAGATGTTCTCAAAGATGTCAATGTAATCATACCTCTTAATCGTTACAGTTTCTTTGAAGAGTTGCATGAACGAATGTTAGTCCCAATGCAACTCGAGTTCAATATAGAGTTACAGAATGATGATGAATTAATTTTTAAAGCAGCTGGTGCAGATGCTGGTCGAGTGTTTGTTAATAGATTCTTACTATGGGTCCCAAGATTGTTACCAAAGGACAGCTTATTTGATAATTTTATCAATTCCTTTATGAAAGAGAAGACTTGGACGTATAAAAGAGAATTGTATCAGGTTTCCGCACCAACACATAGCAGCGGGTTCTTCCAGATCTCCTCCAGCATTGATAATGTTATTGCCATCTTTGTATATGTACAACGAGCTAAAACAAACAATACAAATATGAATCCGTACCTCTTTGATACTTTCAAATTAGATTCAGCCGACAACGATCCTGCTAACCATCGTTATTTGACGACATGTAGACTGGAATACGGGAATGGAATATTCTATCCAGAAACTGAATACGATTCAGAATCAAAAGTAAGAATATTCAACGATTTGATGTCTTATGGTATGAGAAAGAATAATTACAACACCGGCACACAGCTCAACCTAGCTAATTACAACTCTCTTTATTCTCTCATATACTTTGATTTATCATTTCAAACAGAAAAAGTAACTAGAGACCCAAAGCAGTTGATATTTAGGTATAAAATAAATGCTAATACATTAGCAGCTGATGCTTTTAGCGTACACGCTATCGTCCTATATGAAGAGACAGTCGTAATCGACAAGGTGGGAAATGAATTGGTTATAGTGTAAAAGCAAGAATGAGACATTCTTAATTCAAATATGTTTTGTAATAGGAAATTATATAACATATATTATATACAAGAAATGACTCAACTTTTTGCAATAAATGTTAAACTATCAAAAAATCAGAAGAAGAATATTGGTGATGCTTATAGTAAAAGAGAAACAGTCGTCATAAGGCTAACTAATGACTCTCTTAATGGAAATAACACTCTACATGTCCCAGCTACAGTGAAGAAGAGATTGGAGAAGAACCGGAAATTGAATAAAGGTATGGACATCAAACTTTCCAAAACTAATATCAGAAAGCAAGTTGGTGGCAGTTTGTTGACTTCAGCTCTGGCTCTTGCGCGTGCATTTGGACCAACTATTGCTAAAACAATGGGATAAGCAGCTTTAGCAGGGGCCTCCAGTGCAGGAGCACAACAAATTGTTAAAAAAATATCTGGAAAAGGAGTACAAAAAGGTGGTTTCCTCATTCCACAAAATAAGATTGATAAGCTTATAGCAAACAAACACCTACTAACTGTAAAACAGAAGAAAGATATATTGGACGCTCTTCAAACAGGTTCAGGTGTTCACATAAGACCAACAAAAAAACAATCAGGCGGTTTCCTTGGTACTTTACTTGCCAGTATTGGGATTCCAATGGTTTTGAAAGCTTTGACCGGAAGGGGTGCCCCAAAGATTGGACTTCCTCGCGTCCCTCGCTCCACTCCCAGTAAGGGTGGTAAAGGAGCTCCGAGAATAGGTGCATATAGGTCGCCACCGTTTTTTGGTAATTGGGGTGACAAACAAGTTGGTATGGGAAAGAAAAGACAAACAAAAAAAAAAGGAAAGGGTCTACTATTAGGACCAAACAGGCCGTTCAATCAAATTCCACTTCTAGGAGCAATACTGTGAAACCTAAATTCCATAAAAATCATCCCATTAAGCAATCATTATCTGCTAAAATGGTGTAGATATCTCAACATCCCAATCAATGATGTTTTATCAAGAGATGGTAATGTTCCACATAATCATAACCAAGCATTATTTATCTACAATCTTGAACCATCATATATGAGTGGAAGCCATTGGGTAGCTACTTATGTAAAAGATGGTGTGATAAATTATTTTGATAGTTTCGGAATGCCTCCTTTTCAAGAAATGGTAAATCATGCGAAAAGAAAGAATTTGACTCTACTTCATCAAAATAATCAAATTCAAAATATAAATACAACCACATGTGGATACTTTTGTTTGTATTTTTTGAATGAAATGAATAAGGGGAAGTCGTATTATGATTTATTAAAAGTTTTCAATATACATGATACAATGGACAATGAGAGATTCATTGAATATTATATCAAAAATATATAATTTATATATAAATGGTAAAATAATATTGCGTAAAACAGAAGAAACAAACTGAATGCGTTCCAGGGAGCGAACGATATGCTCAAGCTAAAAATGGGCGTATGATGTTGAAATGCACTTGTGCTGAATGCGGGATAACAAAGACTAAATTTGTCAAGAACAAGGGAAACTGATTGAGCCTTCATAAGCTGGGGGCTTACTAGGAGAACAACTGCTTAAAAGTGGTGTTAAAGGTTTATTCAATCTCGGACGAGCTGGTGCTTCGAAGGCTGTTAAATCAGATATAGTCAAACAAAAAATAAAAGAGACGGCTAATCAGTATCTTGATCAAGCTTTGGACAGTTTCACATCAGACTTATCAAAAAAATTGGATCCAAAACATAGTGGTAAAGGATTACCAATACCATTTCCATTTGTAGATTGGAAGAAAGCTTGGAATGTTGCCACTGCACCTGGATTGTTCAAAGGACCTGAAGTGAGTGCAAAAGAGGGTAGAGCTTCGGTTGCTGAATACAAGAGACAATACAAAGCTTACAAAGATGCTGGAGGTAGCAGATCATACAACTCATGGATTAAATGGAAAGGTTATGGTGGAGGGTTAGACATCCATAATGCTATTCTCAAGGTTGCACCTAAAAAGGGTTTTGTGATACCTGGGCATAAATATACAGGCCCTGGAAACCCTCTTGAAGAGCAACTGAGGTATGATCCCAACACTGGTCAGATACTTGAGATATATCAACAGCCAACAGGTAGAACAGATGCAGTCAGTATGCAGCATGATGTTGACTATTCAGTTTCTGGTAATAAACCAAAAAGTGATCAAGTGAAGTGTAAAAATGAAGCCGATCGTAAGATGGTCAAAGCTCTTGATGTAATTCCTTGGAAAGATCGACAATGGGGTCATACTGTGGCTAGGAACGCTATTGCAGTTAAGTCCAAATTAGGTATGGGTGTTAAGAAGCCAAAAAACGGGAAAAGCCGTCGAGTGAGGAAAACTGGCAAGACAAATAAGCTGATGAGTTACATACACCCATAAAACGGAATTTCACTCGGCGGCGTGTAATCACAAATCATATTGATGAAATATGGGCAAGTGATCTAGTTGAAATGCAACAGTTTAGTAAATGGAACAAAGGTTACCGATATCTTCTAATGGTTATTGATGTATTCAGCAAATATGGTTGGATCGTTCCATTGAAAGATAAGAAAGGTGAATCTGTTACTGAAGCATTCAAAACGGTATTCAAGGAAGGTAGAAAACCACAATATATTTGGGTTGATAAGGGAAAAGAGTTCTATAACAAACATTTGAAAGACCTATTAGAGAAAAATGGGATACAAATGTACTCAACCGAGAATGAAGAGAAGTCATCAGTAGTTGAAAGATGGAATAGGACAATTAAATCCAAAATGTGGAAACAATTCACAATTCAAGGTAACACAATGTATCTAGACATGTTACCTGAACTAGTAAATCAATACAACAACACAAAACATTCAAGCATAAAAATGACACCAGTTGAGGCTTCAAAGAAAAAGAATGAGGGTACAGTTTACTTCAATCTATACGGTGATATGGAAACATCAAAACAGAAACCAAAATTTAAAATAGGTGATAAGGTTAGAATATCTAAGTATAAACGGAATGTGTTTGATAAGGGTTATACACCAAATTGGACAGAAGAAGTGTTCACAGTTGATAAGATCCAATACACTAATCCAATAACTTATAAAGTAAGAGATCTCAGAGATGAAGATATTCAAGGGAGTTTCTATGAATCTGAATTATTGAAAGCCAAACAGGATGTTTTTCGTATTGATAAAGTCATTCGCAGGGATTATAAGAAGAAACAAGCTTTAGTTAAATGGAAGGGATACAGTGATGATTTCAACAGTTGGATTCCAATGAAGGATTTAGGAAATATATGAAAATAATGTAATATTATATTGATAAGATGATATAGTATGATTATCATATTATATCACGAATTACAGTTATCAATACTGATTATTGCTATCAATGATAGCCAAAAATATCATTATTTTTGGGTATTGCACTTTTTTCTATGGTAATACTTGGTGTTATTCTTGATTACTTTACTGCATTTAGGACATTTGAATTCCTTGTTTAGCCATTCCATGAGGTGTTTCTTTTTTTCTTCATCTGAGAATATTCGCGGTCTGATATTAGCCGATTTTTTGTAATCAGTTGGTAAGTCTTCTTGTTTGATATATTCGAATGTATAAAAATGACCATCCTTCTTTGATTTACCTGATTTGCAATTGTTGAGACCCTCACAAGCCATTTTAACTAAACCCGCGTTGATGCTTAAATGTTGATTGACTGAATACAAGCTATTGAAGAATGAAACTTCATTTGTATTCTTATTAACTGCTTTTATACATTTTCTATTTTTACAATTATTTGCAACAAAAGTATAATCCCTTAATTTAGCTGATTTTTTGTTATTTTCTCTCGTTGTCATAAGTTGGAGATTAGATAATCGATTGTCTTCCTTATTATTATTGATGTGGTCGATAACTTTCCCATCTGGTATAATACCATTATAGCATTCCCAGATGAATCTATGGACATAATACTTTTTCTGCCCTGATTGACCATGTTTTCTCACACAAACATTTAAATAACCATTATGAGTCTTTTTTCCTTTGTTAGGTGTTTGTTTGATGATATGTATAATGTTTCCATCTTTGGAACCAGCGTATAAATCATAAGTTGGATGAACATAAAAAACGCACTCATTTATTGTAATTTTCGTCATTATAATATAGTTTACATAACAAATCTTTATATCAAAATCATAAAAAAAAATTTTTCGTTAAGGCTTAAAGACTTGGCACATTAATAATATTATAAGAAAAATGGAACGAAAAATTATCTCAACATATAGTATGAACAACTTGTCAAAACTGACCAAATCTCAACTGATCAATTTATTATTGAAGCAGAATGAGAAAATAAAACTATTGTTTCAGCTAAATATGAAACAACAGCCAAAAAAGAACAATATAATTATTCCACCACCAGAGTTCAGAAATGATTACAAACCAGTCCCATTGCCGAGGAAGAATGTAAAACAGATGGTACAAGATTATGAAGACAACATAATTCAACCACCGTCAGAGTTTAGGGATAAACCAACACCTTTACCAAGGAAGAATGTAAAACAGATGGTTCAAGATTATGAAGACAACATCATTCCTCCACCACAGGAATTTAGGGATAAACCAACACCTTTACCAAGGACTAAGAAACCAGTACCACTACCAAAGACTAAGAAACCAGTACCATTACCAAGGACTAAAATAGAAGAAACTGCTAGAGCTCTGAAGGGTTACACAAAGTCCTTCGAAATCAGCATAAAAAATAATAAAGATCCTCTTGATCAACTGCAAAACACAAGAAAAGCAGTTGAATATCATATTGTTAAGATGCTAACATCTATGAAAGGTCTAAAATTTGTTGAAACGCTTAAAGTGACATTCAAAAAATCAACAAATGATAAAATAATATACAAAACCGCTTATTTCAATAGCAAACCTATTACCATCATTAATAACATAGAAAACCCTGAAGCATTACAATTATCAAAACAACAAATCCTGAATATGATAGCTCAATGGATTTCTGAAGGTTCTGGTTGGATTAATATTGTACAGTATAAGCCAATAAAAGGCTTATCATATATTGAACTACCCTCAGAACTTAGAAACAGTAAAAAAGGATTGATTAATATGAAAAATGAGGATAATGAATGCTTCCGATGGTGTCACATCAGACGATTAAATCCTCAAGACAAAGGTCCACAGAGGATTAAAAAATCGAATAAACAATATGTTAAAAATTTAGACTACTCTGGAATTGAATTCCCAGTAACCACAAAGCAGTATAATAAAATTGAAAAGCAAAATGAGATTAATGTTAATGTATTTGGATACGAAAACAAACAGCCATATCCCATCTATGTGTCAAAAGAAAAATATGACAGACATATGAATTTATTATTGATAACTGAAAATAAAAATAAACATTATGTTTTAATTGAAGACTTTGATAGGTTCATGTATAACCAAACAAAACATAAAGAAAGGAAGCACTTCTGCATGTATTGCCTTCAGTGTTTCAGCTCTGAAATAGTCTTGAACAATCATAGAGATAATTGTATTCAAATTAATGGAGCACAAGCAGTGAAAATGCCTGATCCTGATAACAATATCCTAAAATATAATAATCACAATAAACAATAGCCTGTGCCATTTGTGATTTACGCTGACTTTGAAGCTATCACTGAGAAGATATCTGGTTGCCAACCCAATGACAACAAATCATTTACAGAGGTATACCAGAAGCACACAGATTGTGGCTACGGTTATAAGGTTGTCTGTTGTTATAATGATAAATATAGCAAAACTGCTAAAACGTATAGAGGTGAAAAGGCAGTTTTCAAATTCATGGAAGCTATGTTGGAAGAAGTCAAATATTGTAAGAGAGTGATGAAAAAGGAATTCAATAAACCATTGAAAATGACAAAAGAAGATGAAAAGCAATTTCAAAAAGCTGAAGAATGTCATATTTGTGATAAAAAATATACTGATAAAGATATTCGAGTTCGAGACCACTGTCATATCACTGGTAAATATAGAGGATCTGCTCATCAAGATTGTAATTTGAAACTCAGAGTAAAACCAGAAGAAGTAAAAATACCTGTTATATTCCATAATCTCCGCGGTTATGACAGCCATTTCATTATGCAAGAGATTGGAGCTATTGTTAAGAAATATGTTTATAAAAATAAGAAAGGTGAGGAGCAAGAGATTACCATCAATGCTATACCAAATAATATGGAGAAATATATGGCTTTCATGCTTGGTAATAGCTTAGTTTTCCTTGATAGTTTCCAATGCATGAGCTCCAGTCTAGAAAAACTAGTGAGTAATATGCCGAAAGAATCATTGAAATATACATCTGAAGTATTTGAAGGTAAAAAATTAGATTTGATGACTAGAAAGGGAGTTTATCTTTATGATTATATGGATAGTTTTAACAAGTTCAAAGAACAGCTGCCATCAAAAGAAGAATTCTACAGTATTTTAAATAGTGAACATATATCTGATGAAGATTATAAACACGCACAAAATGTTTGGAATAAATTCTCTCTAAAAAATATGGGTGAGTACCATGATTTATATTTGAAATCAGATATTCTATTATTAGCAGATGTATTTGAGAATTTCAGGAAAACATGTTTGGAATATTACAAGTTGGACCCATGTCATTATTTCACCTCTCCTGGTTTATCATGGGATGCTATGTTGAAGATGACTAATATTAAACTAGAACTTATGACTGATATTGATATGTTCCAGTTTATTGAGAAAGGTTTACGAGGTGGTATCAGTTATATTGCTAACAGATATGGTAAAGCAAATAATAAGTATATGAAAGAGTATAATAAGAAAGCACCCTCAAAGTATATTATGTATCTTGATGCAAATAATTTATATGGTTGGGCTATGAGTCAGTATCTCCCAACAGGTGGATTCAGATGGATGACACAAAAACAGATTGATGAATTGGATTTAGCTAAGTATAAAGAAGACAGCAAGAAAGGATTGATATTAGAAGTCGATCTCAAATATCCTAAAAAATTACATGATCTCCATAATGATTATCCACTAGCAGCAGAAAAGGTGGAAGTAACAAATGATATGCTATCTGATTAATGCAGAAAAATATCTGAGAAATATAATATATCAACTGGTTTGGTTCACAAGCTTATACCAACCTTAGGGAAAAAAGAAAAGTATGTTTTACATTATAGGAACCTTCAGTTATATATGGATCTTGGTTTGAAGGTTATCAAAGTACATCGAGTACTTAAGTTCAATCAATCGCCTTGGTTAAAACAATATATCGATTTCAATACCGAGAAACGGAAAAATGCTAAGAATGCTTTTGAAAAGGATTTCTTCAAACTTATGAATAACAGTGTATTTGGAAAAACGATGGAAAATATCAGAAAGCGAGTAGATGTGAGATTGGTAACTGATGAGAAGAAACTGTTAAAATTAACCAGTAAGCCAACATATGTTAGTAGCAAGATCTTTAATGAGAATCTAGTGGCTGTACATAAAATAAAAGAAACCCTTACTCTGAACAGGCCAGCATATGTAGGGATGTGTATCTTAGATTTGAGTAAGACTTTGATGTATGATTTCCATTACAATTATATTAAAGATAAATATGGAAGCAAAGCCAAGTTGCTATTTACAGATACAGATAGCTTAACATATGAGATTGAAGCTAAGGATGTGTATCAAGAGTTCTGGAAGGATAAGCATAAGTTCGATAATAGTGATTACTCTGAGAGCTCACCATTTTATTATAAAGAAAATAAGAAAGTGATTGGTAAAATGAAAGATGAAGCAGCTGGAGTTCCAATCACTGAGTTTGTTGGCTTACGATCAAAAATGTATAGCTATATGAAAGATGATCAGAAAGGAGGAAAGACTGTCAAGGGAATCAAAAAGAATATCATCAAGAAAAACATCACACATGAAAACTATAAAGATACACTCTTGAATAATAAACAGATGTTTCACAAAATGAAAACAATTAGAAGTGAGAACCATAAGCTTGGTAGTTATGAAATAAACAAAGTATCACTCAGCTGTTTCGATGATAAAAGATATATACATGATGATGGAATAACAAGCTATGCATATGGTCATAAGAATATCAAACATTAATTTCCATTTTGAATTTTCATATACATTCCAATTAAGATTCCATTTTAAATTTTCATATTAAATTTTCATAATCTCAAAAGTTGGTTTCAAAAGTTGGTTTCAAAAGTTGGTTTCAAAAGTTGGTTTCAAAAGTTGGTTT
>JAEMPF020029994.1:0-18599 GCA_022496165.2 Catalaphyllia jardinei
GTTTTGTCTTAACCTGTACTTCGTCATTGTTTTCATTCGCACTACCTCATAATATTTCATCGGCCATCTGCTTTCCACAACTGAGGAGAAACTTATCGGCCACATGCACTACTAACTGATTTTTGTGATCCCAGTGAACAGTTATATATGTGTGTGTGTTTTTTAACCAAGGAGAAACCTATGAGTAAGAGACCTGTCTTCTGACCTTTAAGTCTCTAACGTGTCACGCAGTAAACAAGAAGCTTGTACACACGTGTAAAAGTTCGATGATCAAACATGTCTTCACAAGTAACTCATTATGTGCCTAAAGTAAAAATTTAAAAAAAAATTCTACCGACTCGAAAAATTTCGCGCCAATGTCCTTAAAAACGATCGTCACATTAAAAAAAAGAAAACAATCAAAGTTTGTTGTTTTTTTTTAACGCCAAAGGTTAGTTTTTATACTTCCTAAATCTCTTTTGGTTTATGATCAAATTGTAATTTAAACTTTACTTTTCCAAAGCTGTTTACTGAAGTTCATCTTAGAATACAGAAAATCAGACAGACGATTTTTATCAGCCCAACCTGGAAAATTTGGAACCTTTCTTCCCCTGTTCTGACGTATTTGACAAGTGTTCACATTCAATTCACCTACTTTTAATATCTATTCTCTAAGATATTGATTGCGTTAATGTTTTACTTAATCAGTTTTTTAGCCCAGCACAGTGACTATAAAGACCCGGAGATAAGTTCTGCAATTGACTATAGGATAAGTACCTACAAAAGGAATATAATACATAAAGACAAATGCATTACTTTACAATTCATTTCATGATCAATGTCTGTAATTCAATATTTGTGTGCAGCATGAACCTTAACTATAAGGTCCTTGTCATTAACATCTTCCACTTGATACAGCATTGGATTTCTTTACACACTCCCTACCATGGGTAAGCACGTATTAGAGATAAGACCATATCAAGGCTTGTGTCATAGAGCTGAATAATTTTTTTATAGAATTTAGAATTTAGGCTCGTGGTCACCATTTGTTTGTTAGTTTGGACTTCCCGCACGACTTCACCCACACTCAGTCTTATGACTTCAGGTAGTTTATCTTAAGTTTAAAAAGCCTGTTTGTATAACTCGATGGAGACACAGAACTAAGCGCGCGCTGTTGACGTAGTGATGACGCGAGCAAATAGAATTTACATTTTGATAATCAAAGTTAACAATCTGTTTTCCTTTTTTCTCGTCGTGGTGTTTTCTAAAAGAGATAGAAAACATGTACTCCGTGTTTTTATCGAGTTATACAAACACTCATGAAAGTTTGGGAGAACTCGAAAAAGCTGTGGAAACACTCGCCTGCGGCTCGTGTTCCCACAGCATTTCTCGTTCTCCCAAACTTCCACTCGTGTTTGTATAACTCGATACAAACACGGTACATGTTTTCTATTTCTTAATTATCTATGGGCACACGCTTTTCCAAGAATGTCTTTCAAGCCATTCACAAAACGTGTTTTATCGGGTGTAAAACGTGTTTTGTCCGGTGGAAAACCACTCGGACGCCCCTCGTGGTTTTCAACCTAATAAAACGCCCCTGCTCGTCTTTTAAACATTGCTTCTAGCGCTTTCCATGCTGTAATGTTTTTATTTCATACATGATGAGATTTTTTATGACCGATACATTTCAAAAGTTGCAAGCCATTTCACGGTAACAGCAAGATACATTGGTGTAGCAGCTGTCGTAAGCTCAGTCTATTTGTTTTATCATTGTAGCAGCTGTTATTGTTTTAGGGCTAGGAGAATTGTTTCCGTTGTTTGTTCTATTGTGCTCCCAAAGAGTAGTAAGCCATTCATGTAAGATCTAACGAGAGCTGCTACATCAACTGCAAGAAACAATACAACTACAAATATTCAGTCTATGTTAACAACTAATAAATATTTCCAATTTTGTTTTTTGTTTATACATTAATTTGCCGACGGAAAAACTTTGCTCTTAAAAGAGAGAAAAAGATAATTAATGCTTTAAGAAGAAATCAATTTATATATGACATCGTGAATTTGCAAATGCCTATACAATTATGAAACATGAAAAGATAATGTGGTCAACCTCGGTTTAAGAATAACCAATATTAATTTTTTTCGATATATTTTAAACTGTGATCATAAAAAAGATGAAGGTCAACTGCGGACTTCAATCTTTTGGTCCTGCCCCGGAGGGGGCGGGGAGTTCTCCTATATATGGGCTATATAGGTATGTGCCGCGGAATGGGGTATGGTTTTTGAGGTTCTCGGTCCTTAAATAGGGTATCTTTTTAACCCTTTTGTTACTGTGTTCCTGGTGTGGTCCTTATTTACAGTAGCTAAATTGTATTTTATAATACTGGAGTGTGAAAACGCCATCCTAAACAAATGTTTGTTCGTTAAATTTGGTGTACCCGTCTAAGTATTAACAAAATGATTGTGCAACAGCGGTTTAATAGCCTTGAATCGGGTGTCATTTTGCCGCTTTTAGCCTTAAAAAAGTATCAGTTTTCGCTTTCTTAGTCCTTAAAGAGGGTTAGGGTTCAAGAACCCTCGCGGCACACCCCTCTCCAAGATTCGCGGGAGTGCACCCCCGGGGTCCTGCTCGGTTTTCTCTGACAATGCCACTTAAGAAGACTCCAACTGTGAGAAGAAATCAATTTAGTAAAAACATATCGACCCCAATTAAGGGACCTAACCACGATATCTTTCTTGGCTTATATTTGGTTATATTTAACTCTCGTTCCAAATAGACGCGACCCACCAAATGATTTCTATTAATTGTTTTGCTGGACAGCGGGCATATCTTTCAAGGTTTATTTCAATTTGTTTGAAAACTCTAATAAACAGTATCATTTTAGTAGAAGTCTAAATGAAAGGCTGATCGAACAGCTAAGGTAAATTTTAATACCCAATATTTCGGTTAGGCAGAACTAACCTTCCGAAAATACACAAACAAGGTCATCCTGGTCGCCCTATAGTCTCTAGCAACAGCCATCCCACCGAGCGTATTTCCCAATTCGTTGACCATCATCTTCAACCACTAGTTACCTAACTTCCTTCATACATAAAAGACACCACCCACTTCCTCAACAGACTTAACAGCATCGGCCAACTACCCAATGGTGTTTTACTTGTAACCCTTCATGTAGCATCACTCTATACTAACATACCTCACAATGACGGAATCCAAGCCTGCAGTGATTTTCTGGACAAACGAGTCAACCCAACTATCAAGACTAGAAGACTGTGATCTTATCCGGATGTTCTTAACAAATAACACTTTCACTTTTGATGGACAACATAACAGACAGATCAGTGGAACTGCGATGGGAACTAAAATGGCCCGCTCCTACGCAAATCTCTTAATGGGCAATTTTGAACAAAAAGCCCTAGCAACGGCCACACTCTACCCTGATTTGGTGGCGTTACATCGATGATATATTCCGCCTTTAAACACATGGCGAAGGGAATTTGAATGATTTCATAACATATTTAAACAACCTGCATCCTACTATCAAGTTTACCAGTTCCTTCTCTTACAACGAAATCCTTGTCCTTGATGTCAAAGTTGTGCTCCTCAAAGGTAGACTGGAAACTGACCTCTATGTAAAACCAACTGACAAATATGGGTACCTCCTTAAATCATCCTGTCACCAGTCTCACACTAAACAATCCATTCCCTTTCGCATGGCTTTACGACTAAGAGGAATTTGTTCAACGGATGAGTTCTTTAACACACGGTCCGATGCACTCACAAGTCATCTTATCAAGAGAGGATACAAATACCGTTTTTAATAAAACGGTATTTGTATCCTCTCTTGATAAAAAAAAAAAAAAAAAAAAAAAACATCCACTAAAAAGTGTCCAACAGAATTCCATTTGTAATTACATTTAATCCAGCCTGACCTAACATACGTCAAGTCATTTCCAGCAACCTCAATATTCTTCGCTCTTCAAAACGTTGCCGAGCAGCATTCCCTTCTCCTCCTCTCATATCATACCGCCGATGCAACAACCTACGCGACATACTAGTCAGGGCCAAACACCGCAGTCGCCCCCGCCGCCCCCCCCCCCCCCCGGCACAGGGATCTTTCCGTTGTAACAGAAGAAGGTGTAAACGTGCCGTTTTATTAAAGAAGGAGCCACGTCTTACACTTTCTTCGCTGCTAACGAGCAAAAAGGTATACGGCATCACATCACCCGCTCTTCTCCTAACCTCGTGTACATGATGCAATGCACCAAATGTAGGATCCAATACATAGGGGAAACTAAACTTCGCCTTAGCGATAGATTTGGAGAACACCGACGCGCAGTAGAGAAAGCCATCACACAACGTGACATCGATTAACCCACCGCCGTTTCTGATCATTTCACATTCCCTGGCCATTCACTGAACAACTTAAAACTGATTCCTCTTGAAATTATTAATTCGAATAGAGACGCTATCCAAAAGGCTAGGAGGCATTTTTAATCAACATGCAAGGGCAAGGCACTTGAACCCTCTGGGATGAACAGGCGTGACAAAATTTAATCCGTTTATATTTCTACATTTTTATAACCAACTTGTAACCGTCACTTTTACTATTTTTCTATTTTTATCAACCAGTTATGTCACAAATTTTCCTTGTTTCATTTTTAAATATTGTAACCGTTTGTTTCCATTTTAGATAGCTTCAGTGTAGCCCCTGAAGAAGGTTAGTTCTGCCTAACCGAAATATTGGGCATTAAAATTCACCTCAGCTGTTGCATCAGCCTTTCATTTAGACTTTACTTTATTTAAAACTGCTGATCCTGATCTTCACAAAGATCCGGCTTCACTTCGCTATTGTTTGTGCAAGTGGTCCTTTCTTTACAGTTTATCTTATTGGAAGAACTATCGTCATACCATTTCTTTAATTAAATTTTTGAAATTTTATATTTTCTAGGATATATATCACGTTAATGATCACGTATATAGATTACATTCACCATATATATCATGTTCATGTTCTACTTACAGGAAACGCAGCGGAGTATGATAAAAAAGCCCAGCAGGTAAGGTCTGTAATTGGTTATAAGATAGGTCTCTACAAAAGAAACACAATACATACAGACAGATGCATTAATTTTCGAGTTATTTCGAGACCATAGTCTGTTATTAAATAGAGGATATTACACGGTGGCGAGAAGATATCAATATTATGTTCGAGCGGCGAGAACAATATCTCACGAGTGAGCGTAGCTCACTCGTGAGATATTGTTCTTGCTACGAGAACATAAAATTCATTTCTTGGAGCTTATGTGTAATGTTCTTTTTATTATATAAACATACTGATGACGGCGTTTTTGATGATTTTCCGAATATTTTCAACCACCTTCCCAAGATTTTCCAAAATTGTTCCGAAGGCCAGACGAACGTTCCCAAACATTTTCCGAGAATTTTCGAAGATTGCCGAAGATTTCCAAAGTTTGCCAAAGATTTTCGAGGAATACCCGAAGATGTTTCGGTGATACAACAACGAATTTAAGTACAATTTAAGAGACAAACTTGATATATCAATGAAATTATCGATAAACTCACCTGTGAAATTATGGAAAATAAACCACTCGGGTCCCGGATGTAGTTTTTATGAATTTTACGAGTGGTATATTTAACAAATAAAGAAGCCTAAGCTGTGTATTACACTGTGATAAAACACAACAGGCATTTGAGAACCAAGGAAAATGTAGAAAACACGAGCCGCAGGCGAGTGTTTTCTATACTTCTCGAGTGCTCTCAAATAGCTGGAGTGTTTTATCTCAGTGTAATACACGGCTTCTTTATTTGCTTTTCGGTACCAAAGAAAACACTATTTTAAGTGAATTTAAATACTATTTTAAATACTATTTTATGAAATAGATTTAAAACTGGGCAAAAGTGTATTTTTAATGTATTTTTCGACTGATTTTAATGGTGTTTAAACCTATTTAAAACACAAAGTTTGAAATGTATTTTGAAAAAGCTTTTAAAAATATAGTTTAAATTCCAAAACTCTAAATGCTTTGCTAAGTTTAAAAATTTAATTAAAATAGCCTGTAAATACCTTTAAAATCTTTCAAGGAACACAGCATTCAGAATAATCTGCAAGACTATTTTAAAGTAGTTTTAATGACAAATTTTAAAAGTATTTGGTACAAAATAGATTTAAAAAGGTGCAATTTATATTTTTAATATATTTTTTTGACTGACTTTAAAGGTGTTAAAACCTGCTTAAAACAGTATTCACGGTAATCCACGGTCTCAAAATATGTTTCAATAGTACTTAAAACAGTTTAAGTTTATCATAAGTTGATCATATATGAAATAAATATTTCAAATACAATACGAATATGTGGAAATAGATTTAAAATAGTCTAGAAATGGCATACAGTAATATAATAAAAACAGCATAAAAAGTAGCACAAAATACTATAGGATTAAAACAGCATGAAAATACATTAAAAATAGTAGATTTAGCTCTATTCATTATGGCAAACATTCCCTTAGGACGATTCCCGATGGACGATGGTGGCTGTGTGGACTGCTTGGTTTGCAGCGCATGACTCTTAGTAATGTCTTCACCGGGCTCAAATTATCCCTTCCCCCCCCCCTCGTCTTTTATCACCTGGGAATCAAGGTGCCCTGGCCTACTTCCGCTGACCACAAATGTCACGTAAATTATTTGTATATTAATATTTGCCTATTTATTATTTTATTTAAATTATTTTGCTGTGTCCTTACTTAGTGGTTTTATTACTGCTATTTTATAATTGACACATGAATAAAGTTATTATTATTACTATTATTACAAAAGTAGTATTAAAATAGCATAAAACTACTGTGAAAATAGTTAAAAAAATATTATCAAAACAGCATAAAAATAGTGCTATGGAATCTTAAACATAACTTTGCTTTAGCTGTGCATAACACATGGCATAACAGAAGTCAGTGTAGGTCAGTCTTTGGCTTGAGGTTGGTGCTTGGCCCTAATTCTTTACTAGCTACTGTATCTGTACATGAACAGCTGTAATAACAGTTGCACCTGCAATAATACTTTCTTTGTTAAGAAGAATCAAAAACAATGTGCAAGTGTCAATTAAAGGAAACATATCGATGCCAAAAGATTCATCCCATGTATTTTTATAGTCAAAAATTGAGGCTAAGGGTCCATTACTTAGTATAAAAAATCTTCCATACCACTCATTTTAAGGCAAAATACAGCTGTAAAGGTTAATTATATGTTTGCCATTTCTGTACATGGGAAAATATACACAAACACTGTATGCCTGCAGTACTGTACATGAATCAATCACCTCTAACCAACAGAACCCTAACCAATTTAGAGGGTACAGCTTCATTGTGTGCCTTTTGCACATTTAAAAGGTAATGATCATGTTGTGCAAAATTTTGGTACAATCTTTCATTACTGAACATTGCCCGAGGCTTCAATTTCTGCAGGGGGTTAAAACGTTTCAACCCTGTATCATTTATGTGATCCATGTCACAGTTACAAGAAACAATGTATTGCATGAACTTGTCTCATGTTCATGTGCATGTGGCAATTAAAGCTGTGCCATCTTATTAGGCCTACAGATAATCAAAATCTTTCAAGTAAAGTAGACATTGATTAATAACGTATCGCATTACAATCATATAAATAACTGTATATTATAGAAAGAACGTATCTATTTGCAGCAGTGTCATTGGTATCCTTTAGCTTTGCCAGTAACATGTGACCCAGATCAAACTCTTCAAATTAATGTACAATATGTAGCTTGAGCTGATTAACTTAGTTAACTAACTGTGAAAAACAGTAGACTATCACAGGACTTGGGAAAATATTCACTTAAACTGTTAGCAAGATGTAGATTATGAGTAACTCCTTTGTTCACTTTGTTCGTTGTGCGTGATACATGTACAACTAAAAACCACGAGGAAAAAAATGTTGATTTTTTCCGCAGGATGCATGACAAACTATTAGTCAAAGAGGAAAATGTAGTGTTGGCAGGCAGGGCAAGGACAAAACTATGTCTCATTGCCTGGGGCAGGTAACTTAATGCTCTTGGGCAGCTGAAAATGGAAGTTTGGTAGTTTGGCCAAGTGGGCAAGAAAACTTAGCCTCAGTAATCTTGTTAGTGATAATGTCCGAACAAAAACCATTTGAAACTTAAGACTGCAAGTTGAGCAAAACAATGAGTCGAAAACGTGCTTTGTATCTGGCACAACAATTTTCTCACCGTCAGTAGTTTCTTTCATGTACTTGTACTTTAGTACCACTATACTCATTTTGTTCTGGTTATTACTGATTGTTGACTGCCGCTTTAAATTATTATTACAACATGTAATGACTGCTTTAAATTGCCACTTGTATGACCTCTAAGCAGAAACCTTTTTGGAAATATTTGACACCAGTTTTGGTTCACATGTCCCTGTTATAAGAGTTACAATTAATTACAGGGTGTATCTTATAAATTGGACCTGCCAGAAATGATACTGTACATGACCGAGCTAAAATGAATATGGCATGTCATCACGTCCAGAGACTTTCTCAAATGTTTTTCTGAGCCCTGTAGAGTATATTTATGTGATAATTATAATTATGTAAAAGTTAACAAAGATTATCCCATCAAGTTGTAAGATTCATTCACTTCTAACAAGTACATGTAGTTTCACTGATGTTGCACAACTGTAGTAGTTACATACACGTACATGTGTATTAGCTGCCTTTCTAGGTGATGGACAAAAACACTGACCCCCAGTCTATCGACTACCTCAATGGACTACGCTAAAATTTACTACTCCTGGAAAATAATATTCCAAATGGGTATTTTTAATATTGTAAGCTGCTACATGTATATACATTGTGACCTCCCTTATAAGCCTGGTGGTTTCATGAGGTCTCCTCGCCTTACAACCTACGTGCCATACGTTTTAAATTTCTGTTATGTCTAAAAGGCAAATAAATGATAATGATACCTTGCTTATTTTTGTTCTGGAACCACTGAAGTTGCACGGGTGTTGTTACAAGCCGGGACCCAGGTACCGGCACCCATTTACTCTGAGCACAGTACCCGCCTTTACCCAAATGAGGTCTCAGGTAGACAAATACAAAATCAAATGCCAAACTAACCGAAACTTCTTTTCACCGCTTTCCCGCCTTGCCAGGCGAGTCCAACTAGGCATTGCATCTCTGAAAATTTTCAGTTCTTTTCTTCATGAAAACGAATATTTTTCCCTGGTGAAAATCTTTGAAGGATCTTCAAGGATCTTCACGAGGAACTTTGTGAGGATCTTGATCAAGATCTTTAAAGATCCTACTCACGATTTTTAAGGAACCTCCAGGATCTTCAAGGTTCTTTCAACTTCCTTGCTAGGATCGTGAAGGATCTTGCCAGGGATCTTGAAAAGATCTTTTGCAATATCCTCAAAGATCTTACCAAGATCCTGAAGGATCTCTAAAGATCTTCAAAGTTCCTGTTAAGATCCTTAAAGAACTTTGATAGACTCTTAGTTGTTTTCAACATCTTCAAAGACTTTTGTAAGCGTGATCTTTGCAAGAACTTTAAAGATCTTTCAAGATCTTGAGAAGTTCTTGCAGAGCTCTTGATAAAACCTTTTGCAAGATCCTCAAAGATCTTACCAAGGTCCTGAAGGATCTTACAGGATCTTTAAAGCTCCTGTTAAGATCCTTAAAGAGCGTTGATAGATCTTGAAAGATCTTTGTAACAACTTAAAAGATCTTCCCAATCCAAGATCTTCAAAGATCTCTTGTTGATATCTTTTAAAGATCTTTTGCAAGATCCTGAAAGATCGCTGCAGGAACTTCAAAGATCACTGAAGGCCTTAAGGAATTGCCGGATTACCGAATTATATCTCATTATTAGCGATAAATTTTGAAGTTTGATTGCACTGCATGAAGCGCATCACCTACATGTGCATTATCAAAGTAGTTACCAGGACCTATCCTCTCTCACGCTGTTACATAACATTTGCACATGACATTTCATGCAACCAAAATCACTTGGTTAAAATGGTGGCGAAGAATACTAGTACAAGACCACACGTCCAAGGTGTCTTAGATAATTCCTTTCCAAGAGGTCAAAAGTTATCTTTTTAACAAAATGAACTTGCTCTGGCAGATATAAATAAAGTGTGTGTTTTGCATTTCAAAAGAGTTATTGAACTACAATGACCTTCAAACACTGTGTGAGGTCCGTGCGAGGATGTGGTTGTTGTCCCATGAACATTACTCTTAAGAGAGCTGGCGTCCTCATTCATGTTAGAAAAGATTGTGGGAAATCTGAGAAGTCAAAAAGTACATGTACTTATGTATCGCGTAACTTGAAAAAACATGTTTACAGTGGAAATGTTTTAAAACAGTAAAACGACTTCTATAATTATAGAAGAATAAGCAAAGTAACAGTAAAAGGAATCATTATGTCAAAATAAACTTCGTGTGCACATATAATGTTTATAAGCTTAATTCTTCAGCAGCTGGTAAGACAAACAACACAAAAAATAAACACCGCAAAAAGGTCAATGAAATCTGCCAAAAATGTAAACTCAGCCTAAGTGACAAGGTGAGGTTTATGCATTGCATATTGGACATTTCTTTGGCAGATGATGTTAGTATAGGTAAAAGCTCCGTAAATTATTCACAATTTTTGTTTGCAAAATCTCCTCAGAATGCTGGAAAATGCATTTTTGAGAGTCTAATTTAAAAAAAACTTTCCGGGACAACATGCCCCTGGAACCGTAAAAGCTTGGGCCTTTGGCCCTTCAGTTTATAGGGGTGCCCACTTACTCTACCATGAGAACCCTCCTACATGTACTTCAAAACTTAAGAATAATCACGCGAAAATTTTCTAGTGGATAGAGTTTTTTTTTAATTTTTACTGCAGGCAGATAATGAGTTACTTGTGACAGAAATGTTAAAAAATTGGGAGTCACTGTCTTCATTTCAGATATAAAGCGTGTGGTAAACTACACTGATTTCGAAAAATTGTCCCATACAGGGCCGTAGCCAGAAAAGAGTGAAGACTGAGGCAATGTCCATGAAAGAATTTTGACTGAGGCAGTGTCCGTGAATAAATTCTCTTCCTAGGTATTTAGGGTGTTTATGACGACTATAAACAATAAAAACGAGAAACTAAATTACCAAGGCAAGTGCCTCAGTTTGCCTATTACTAGCTACGGCGCTGCCATATAATTGAGCACGGTCTACAGGGGTTTATAGTTAAAAATATCAAAGGTGAGTCAACAGAGGCAAACGATCTTAGTTATATTTTGTAGAAGTGGGACTGTTGCGTAAATAATTTCAAATGTTACTAACATTTTCACAAACTAGTATTTTAAAATTGTTTGAACGAAATCTTTGTGCCCACAGTGTTAAAGTACATTTTAAATCCCCTATTTCAACCCTGTTTTAAGATCAGACTACATTAAAAACAGAGGGAAAATTATTCCAATGTCATGAAATACGTTTTAACTCTACTTATCTACAAACAAGAACTACAATTTCGAATTTCTTACAAACTACAACAAAAATACCTTACAGTGGCTTCAAAATACTGTTTAAATTGTCAAAATACATTCAAAACAGTTTAAAATCAGTTTAAAAATACAACTGGTTTGGTAAGAGTTACCTATCGTAATAATAATATTACGAGCAAATTCCTGTTTATTGCATAGGCTTAGCGGTCAAGATTTTGTGAATAATGAACTTAAAAAGCTAGTACTCTACCTTACTCAGTCTTACATGTACAACCGCAATTTAACAAATTTGGTATATTTTTGTTTTCTGTGATCTATGATAAAACAGCTACGTTTACATGTAGTTGAAACTTTTATTTTCAGCAAGCAGTATTATATTTCCCTGTGGTTTGAAAGCGGCCATGCTCTGGACTCTATAATGTCCATTTGGATCCAAAAGCCTTACAGCGATTATCAATCATGCGCAATCTTCAGCGAAAAAAAGTCTAGAGAAAACTTAAGTTTTGGTAGACGTCAATCATCTCCGCCTCCTTGCCAACTGTATACATTACTATAGAAAATTTACCTGAATAAAATAAGTGAAACCTTGCAGCGGTCCACTCGTAAAAATAATCATTTTACTTTCGGTATGTAAGGCTAGCTCCGGCTAGCTCACTAACTACATCCTTGAAATCTATAACTGAAAACAGGCATTTGTCGGCTTTTAACGGCCCTTCGCATGCATGAATGACCCCAAGCAAATCTACACGCAAACAAATTATTTCTGCGCGTATTCGTCCTGGAATTACAGGCGGACTGAACAAGACGTAAATGTCTTGAAAATCTTAAAAGAAGGTAATAACTTATAAGTTTGTCCGTAGCCCCAAGATAGATACGGGCAGAAATGTTTGCGTGAGACAAGTTCTTTCGTTTTTGCCTAGGCCACACTTTTCGTCCCAGACCACATGACCCAAAACGAATGCCCGCAGTGAAATATTTAGGCCTAGGAACTAGGCAAATTGTTGTCCATAATTTACTGAAATGACCTCCAGAAAACAAAACTATTTGAACAGCAGAATAGGATATTTAAGATGTGACATCGTTATTGACCTCTGTAAAAGTTTTAAACTCGCCAAATCCTTACTATAATTATGTATGCTAAATTTTCCTGCAAAAACTCTATTTTTAATGTCATGCTACATGGAAAAACAAAGTGGATCCTCAGTACGCTGGTATTTCTTGCTCTCAAAGTAGACTAGAAAGTTCAACGCCTCAAAAATTTGTTAAAACACATTTACTGTGACTTTCAATAACATACAGACTCTAAAACTGAAAGCTCAACCAACAAATGCCTTTTTCGGTACTGTCAATCAAACGTTCGGCAGCTCCTCCCGGCTTCCGACCACTGCAGAGCACGTGGTAACAAAATCATTGTCTGAAGTATCGTTGTGCACAGTTCCGTCAACGAAATGTTTCAGCGTTACGTTAAGCCATTATCAAATAGAAAAAGTGAGTGAGTATAAGGTGTAATAAGAGTTTGTAAAATATAAAAAAAAAATAAAATAAAATATTTCCGGTTCTTATTTGAATATCTAGCTAATTCCCAAGGTAAGAAATACAATACAGAAAAAAACTGAACAAAAGTGTCACGTAAGCACTCTTTGGCATGATTGGAGTCAGCTGCCGTGTTAAGAGAACGCTTGATCGATATCTTTTTTCTACAGTATCTCGTAGACTAAGCATACAATCGAACTTGCTCCTACACATTATTTTCTGCAAAACTTTAGAAAAGGTGTCCAGTCTTTGTTCTGTTATTGCCACACTGTAATTTAAAGTGTTTTTCGATGGTGTTTGCTGATGCGTTAGAGTAAGTGCCGTGGAGTGAATTGTTCAAAAAGTTCAGAAAAATGATTAAAACCCTTCTGTCTGAACTAACAACGTTTTGTTTTTAAAGTTAAATTTCATTATCTTGTTTTCTTTTTGACATTCAAATCAGTTGATCCCTCTTGTGTTTTCGCCTAGAGAATCTTGAGCTACAATTCACTTAAATCTTAGACAGATAAAACATTTTGAGAGGGTTAATGAAAATTAATTTACCTCCACATATTCTCTTTTTTCAGGAACTTGTTCAAACTACCTCCATTAATTATTATCCAGAGCAACTCAGTTGCATGCAGTTTTTAATAAACAAATATTTGATGAGGTTTTTGTAGGTTGAGGTAAGAGTTACCAGCCAGGGCCTTTGGCTTCGGCTGATAACCCTTACCGAGATCTTTATTATCCTCGATTTCACAAAAACCAAACCAATTTTTCAACAGAAGTACCTCATAATAGGAGGTTTTGTTCCTTTTTGATACAACTTTGTAGGGATTGTTAGTGTTTCTCAATATTATGAGCCATTTTGCTCAACAATTCTTTTGAGTGTGAGGGTGTACATGTCGGTTTGATTTCTCGTGAATTGAACTTTGTTGGATTGGTTAAAGGTTAATAGTGTCTGTGTTTACCAGCTGTTAGGGGGTTGAATGCTTGTGTTTTTTAATGTTGTAGGGTAGATGACTGCCTGTGTGAAGGGCTAAACTTCAGAATACCCGGCCACGATTGTGTGACATTAAATGCCTGTTCTCGTAGTCCCGCAGTCAACAGGGACTTTAAGATACACTATGGCGGGCTGCTACTAAGGCTACTTTGGCCGCAAGGGGCTAGGCTGACAACTCCGTTCCCTCCACAAACCTTAGATTTGCATCTCAGCTGCTTTTAGAAACACTGACACTGATAAAAAGCTCGATTTCAGCACGTGTAGGGTGTTCACACAATGTGATAAGTCCGCAAATGCTCAGCTTAGTAGATACAAAGCTTTCTTATCTGCGGCTATTCGGACCGGTCAAATAAAATATGACTGTCGCTTACAATAGGTGTTAAAATCGTTCAAATTTTCTGGACAAATGGCAAAGAAACAGTTACCTTCGAACGGATTTTTATGATTGAGTACTTTATCTTTGAACTAGTCTGTTCAAACAGTGAAAAAAGCGTTAAAATGAGAAGTAAACAGCATATATGCTCATACTCACATAGTGAAGAGTACGTGAAACTAGGCACTTTCCCGTAGTAGAAAGCAAGGTAGGTAGGAAAGCCGTAGTGGAACACGCGACATGACATCACCGGAAGTGATCTTCACTATTTGCCGCCATACTACAGCCTTGCCGTACCATATCTTAGAGTCCCTAATAACAGAGTGTGCATGCGTTTGGATCAGCAGTAGAATGTTTGTTGACTTTGGCTGAGCTTCAGGGAATATATTCGTGGTCTTTTGCGCCTTTTACAGGCAGCAGGAAGCCAAAGGAGCTCATTACCTGATCGGCTTTGCTATCCGGCCAACTTCAATCATACTCACCAAATAACTCAGTGGGAGAAGATGTTGATTATTGCAACTCGTTGGAATGGAATCGGAAATTGCACCAAGCAAGTTTGCCGCAGTTTGGTACTGAAGAGCAACTTTCTTAGAACTTACGGTTAGAAAATTATAATTATGCTCAGTTGTCATTCAAACTTTTTATTTCACATGTACTTCAACTGGTAGCTTGAGCGACCAATTTTAATAAGTTTCATTACTGACAGGCTGTAACCTGTAATGAATTCTGGTTAATTGCAAAATGTTTTACATGTAATAGTTCCGACTCTTGAACCAAAAACTGGAAAAATATTTCGCTCATGTAAGAATTTGATTTTACAAATCTGTTGAAATATTTGGTCACAGAGTTTAGTAAAGTAGCCCTTGTCATGATGAAGTAAAAATATTGTTGCTGCCTTGTGATCTGAGTGCAAGGAGAATTTGACTTGTTTTTCATCTCCTTACATGTATATTAAAGAGAATTCTAGAAACAGCTGCTTTAGTATTTGGTTGTTTAGTAAATAAGCCTGTGGTTAAGTGGTTCATACCAAAGTGTACATACAGAAATAACTTGCAAGGTTAAGTTTAATTTCGCAAGGTAATTATCTGCCATAAAACTTGTTGGTTACAGGACAGTGCTGCAAGTGAATTCTTGTTTATTGCATATGCTTGGTGGTCAAGATTTTGTTAAAAATTTACTGATTTAGAAAGCTACTGTTACAGTAGCTTACTCTTAAAACAAAAATTTAAGAAATTTGGTTTATTTTTTATTTGTTTTCTTAATCAAGCGCTACGGTTACATGAAATAAAAAACTTCAATATCGATTTCGATTAATCAGTATTTGCCTGTAGTTTTAAAGTGGTGATGGTTCTGACTCGATAAATGTCTGTTTGGATCCAAACAGGCCTTTTAACTGGACCAATTAGCATTAATCCAAGAGCAAAGAGTTTAAAGTGCTTTTCTCTTGCAGTCCGTCTCCCAAAATGCTCAGAGAATTCCCTCCCGCGAGACGAAATCAGCTCGGTGAAAAAGTGAGACAAATTGTCTCACTTTTCGATTTTTGTCTAGGCCACACTTTTCGCCCCGGACCACGTGACCTGAAACAAATGACTGAGGCGTAATATTGAGGCCTAAGAACTAGACAAAATAGAACAGACACAAGGCTTTTCATGAGAGCCGTTGTGTGACTTTCTAACATCATCATCATCAGCCTATGAATTGTCAACAGAAGGTGTATTATCTTGAACAAGCAAAAACTTTTCAGTTTGTAAAGTTCTAGGTAGTTCTCCTCACTCCTGCTATGTGCATACATGTATTATGTGCGTAATCTGCACCATAACTAAAACCGTAAGAGTTGCTCACACAATTTGTGGGTTAAAAAGGATAATTCCGATGGCTATCTACTACTTAATTTTTAATGGTACCTCTTTAATTGATCTTCTAAAGGATTAAATGTATATGCAATACGTAACTGTGAATTATTTTTCTTAGATTTAATTAACTGTCTGGAAACTTGCTGCACCACTACCAGCCCAAAAAGTTCATCTTGGCTCTTGCATGCGATGGAATCAAGGCAAGAAGCAAGAATGATGTGAGACGTTGGTTAGGAAAAAAGGTCTAGAAGGTTTCATAGAAACTTTAACAGGTAAGTTATCCACAGCTGAAAACGGATCACATTTTGCAGTGAAGGGATAAGCCAGATCTCAGTTATTTTCTCTGCGGTCTTCGCAGTTTGTCTTTGCAGAGACTGGTGTGCACTAGTTTCTGCCATGTTTGCCAATATATACCCTTTACACAAAATGCCGAGTGCGTCAGTAATATGGCGGGTTATTAGGGTCAAAACTAACTTTCTGCAATATGAAATTATTTAAGCAGTTCTTTTATTAGCCATTACTTTGTAAGTCTGTTCTTTTTCAAACCATTTTTTTTCTAATTGCATCTCTTTGCCACAGAGTTAAAGTCTACATTTACAAACCATGCTAAGAACTACTTCTCTTCACAGGTTGAATTGTGAATATAGCCTCTACAGCACAAAACTTGCTAAGAAATACTTCTTTCCTCAGGGTTTGTTGCGAATATAAACTCTTCCTTCACACACCTATATTGCAGTAAACAATCGAAACGCGAAGTACATACTCCGAATATAAGTTAACTTTCTTGAAAGAATTTTTCGTAAGTATTCTGAATTACCTACCAAATGGCCTACGTAAAGGTAATTTCTTTGAAATTTACTGCTTGAAGCTTCACGTCTTCCTCCCCATGCGATCAAAATCACCAGCATCGGATTTTCTGCAAATAATGAACCATTCAACTCTTCTGCGAGAAATGAACCATACAAATTTTCTGCAAAAAATGGACCATGCAAATTTTTCTGCGAAAAATGAACCATGCAAATTTTTTTGCCAAAAATGGTCCAGGCATCTCTACATTACGCAATTTTCCACTTGATCCTTGATTTCCTATGATGCGCTACAACCGGCATCTTAAGTGCCCTTGCTTGTTGATATAATATGGATCCAAATGTGCTTCACGAATGTGCGCAACGACTTTTGGAAACGGCTCATCTTATAAGAAACACCAACCGCTCTGAGTCTTAATCAGCAATGACTACGACTTATCTCGCCGCGAGATTGTGCGAGTTACTAAATGCGAGTTTAGGCGAGTTTCATAACTTTTGTGCCCTTTTTAGTGGAAGATCATGATGACGACAGTGAACTCCTGCATCATCCATGGGAGTTGAACATCCCACTCTAGTGTGTTGAGTTGCATATCTTGGCAGCAGATACCGGCTGTACATGTACCTTAGTTGCTAAGTATTTGTCTTGTAGGTGCAATGCATCCTTTGAGTTAAGAAAATTATGTAGAAGGCATCTTTAGAACATGCATACTATACAGATACGAGACATCACATTTACATACTCATATGTGTATATTTTGCTAAAAGGTACTTCAAGTTTGGGTGCAATTTTGGACAGTGTAGTAATTCGTGTCACTATAGATGAAGACAGTCTCTTAATGCAAGCACTCCAAATTTACAAGAACCCTAACTTTGACCCTTACCATACACTGAATGTTAAGGCCGGTACTCACGAGGGAGCTTGCTCCTGAAACACGTTCCCAAAACACGCTCCTGGGTATGTACCCCAACCAGTACACACGAAGGACATGACGAGGGAGCTGAATGATGAAACAACCCGATTGGAGCATGGGAACTAGTTGTCATAAATCTAACATGGCGGCGAACAGCTCTGGATTGAAAAACAAAAAACTGGTTCTTTTAATGATGATGATGCTTCTGGATGAAGAGGCTTCTAAAATTTTCTTTTTTGTAACTTGATTTCCATAGTTTACACTTTTTAAATCTTAGAGTACAGGGTTATCTCTGTAGAGGTCTCAGGCTATTACTAATCTTGAAGTTTCTTCACTTTTTTATTGTCAACCACTTCATCTGCACAGAATCTTCCTCTACTTCTTTGGCCGCAAGCTTAAAAGTGAGCTCGCAATGAGTTGTGGATGAAAAAAATAACCCAACTTAATTGGCTTTGCTTTGCCATTTTGGTATTTTCAATATGCTATTTCCATTTCTGGCATTCTTTAAGTTATAGCCTATAATATAAAAGATTTTTAGGAAAATTGTGGTCACGTGATCCCAGCTCCAAAGGGACCATTTTCTACCATTTTGCACTTAGTTGTTGTATGGCATAGCAACATCTAATGGCAGCTTCCTTCCTGTT
>JAEMPF020029995.1:0-2500 GCA_022496165.2 Catalaphyllia jardinei
TAAGAAGGCTTTGCTCTGGGAACCTTTAAATCCAGTAGAAGATAAATGAGATTATGGTCGCTTATGGATGATGTAAGGACCCCGCTAGATGTAACAATCTCCTTGTTTGTAGTCATAATAACATCTATCAAAGATTGGCTGCACTCTGTAATTCTGGTTGTTGAGTTAATTAATTGAGTTAGATTAAATGTTGTACAGAAGTCCAAAAAAGCTCTAGATTCATAGTCGTCGCTGAGTAAGTTGCAGTTCAGATCACCGATGACAAAGATATCCAGGCCACATAAAAGCGAGTCGATAAAAACTCGTGTAAGATCATCAAAGAACTTCACGGGAGCGCTAGGTGGCCGATAAACAGTATTTAATAAAAACGATTTACAAGATCGCGTTTGTATTTTAAGCCATAATTGCTGAAAGCCATCGCTAGTCACTGTAGAAAGGTTTTCGATGTACTCTACTTTCAAAGTGTCCCTCGTATAAACACATAGTCCGCCACCGGCTTTCTGAGGACCACGATCTTGTCTAAACAGTGAATATCCTGGTACATAAACAAGGCGTCAGTAACCGAAGAATCTAGCCACGTTTCTGATATAGTGAAAATGTCAAATCCAGCCGATTGAATAGCATCTTTGACCCGAATGAAATTTTCTCTGGACTTCAACGAGCGCACATTAAGATGGGCAATTTTGATGTTTAGGTGAGCATTCTTCGGAAAGACGCTCATTTCAGAAGCCAAAGTCCTTGCGGTCGAAGAACCACGAAGAGTCGGGCTTGGTCCAGGCTGTGGATGTACATCACCACCCAAAGCTATTCTAATAACAGGAGGATTAAAAGTGGAAGTCCCATTAGAAGAGTAAAGGAGACGTCTTCCAAAGAAGCGAATGCGAACCAGTCGATGAAGTGAACGTGGGGATCCAAGATGGCGGACAAAAGCCAAACAGCCACAATAACATAAGTTTGAAGTAGATCTAAAAACAGCCCGTGGCTGCACACAAATGACTACTCCAGCTTGGTGGTGGCCAGTATAATCAAATTTGTAGTTATCAATGCCGGCCCATCTTGGTAAAAAGATTAAAAAAGAGAGCAAATGCAGAGCGGTACAAAACATGACCGGACGCCATCGCGTCTCGGGCAAAGCCTTCAACTTGAGGACAAACTAAATACTGTCGAAGCTCTCGTAGTCAACCACCTTAGGAATTCGAAATAGTGGTGGCAACTAGAGATGATCGCATACAAGAATGCTTTCCCTGTACGGTAAAGGTCCGATATTCCTTCAAATCGGGTCAAGAAAGGAAAACAAAAACCAGCGCTGATGGGAAGTTGAGAGAGTGAAGGAGAAAAAAAGAGAGTCATTCCTTTTAATTGTTATATCGCCGACTTTAGAGAAAGTTTCTGGTGAGCAAAAAATCAATTTTACCGATTTTCGCTCAAAACAGCCAACTCGAAGTGAAACCGGTTTTCAAATGTATGTAGTATGCTCCACGTGTATAGCTCTTATGGGCAACCTGTTGACTGATCTTCATCCGTATTTTGCAGATGGACGTGGAGGCAGTGTTATTTGCCACCGACGAAAGTCTTCAAGATCTGGGACTTACAGCAAAAGGCGATATTTTTGCTGTTAAAGCATTTTGCCAGCGCCAATCAAAAGTGCATCAAAATGTAGAAGACGATTACGAAGAGAGAAAGAGGAAACTCGTTGAAGAACTTAAGAAAGGCAGAGAGAAAGTGAAATCTAGGAAAACAAAGGCAGCTAGTACTAAGAGCCAGGCTGGGAATAATACCTCTGAACCACAGAATACAGTAAAGAAAGAGGCTGTAAAGAAAAGAAAGATAACTCTTGGTTGGATGCACAATTCTACAAAGGAGAAACGGTTCATAACGGTACGACTAACCAATGGAGGTGGCACCCGTAGGGTTGATGTACCAGGTCACTATACCAAAGAAGACCTTATAGCTGAAGCCCGAAAGCTCTTCTTTTCAGGGGGTAGTTCCACCCACGGAGAAGAAAAAGAAATGATCTTTGATCTCGCCAATTTTAAAGCGGAGCCTATTGAAGAATTTACTGAAGATGGAGAAACCACAGTTGACTTCACTGTCCCGAAGCACATCGAAAAACACAAACTAACCTTGGCAAGGTTGTATTTAACATCAATGCCTTCATCTCTCTTTACTCTCTCTGATGTGGCCTGTGATGACGATGATACCAATCTCATGTCACCAACATTTGAGTTTAGGGAATCATCGAAGCCTGAGAAGCGTCAGCAAGACAGGGAAAGGCATGGCGCATGTAGTATGCAAACCTGGATGTAGATGCATTTGACCTGGAAGAGGCATCTTTTCATTCTGTTTCTGATGACTTTCCTTGTTACAACAGTGCTGACTTGGCATGGGTAGGCCATTCACTTCTCGATACACCCGAAGAACGCCAACAGTTACTTCAAGAGCAAGAAGAATCATTACAGTAATCTATCGAGATTGACCGGCGAAAAGAGGAGGAAAAGAA
>JAEMPF020029995.1:15000-18594 GCA_022496165.2 Catalaphyllia jardinei
ACGTGACGCGTGCGTGGTTGCCTAGCACGTGATCAAAATCTGCCCCGATCAAATTTCTTTCCAGGATAAAAATAGCCGCGTTGAGAACGAGAACACTGAGCAATTTTCTGCGAGCATTTTTCAGTACAAAACTTAACTCAACAACTAAATATTAATTAAAACTGTAGAAATTGTACGCGAAAATTCTTGGTTTTCACGTGACGTCAGAAACAACTGAGGTTATAAATTTTAAGTTTTTACCTTAATAAGGTAAAAGTGATATTTAAAGATATATCTTTTGGCCTGTTTTCAGCTCGGTAGACCGCTTTGTTTTGAAAATAGAACGCGGTTTTTTCACAATGCGTGACATTTTCTTTCTTCTCATGACTTGTACATTCCGTTTATGTATAGTTATTTTATGTGTGTGTATGTGTGTGTGTGTGTTGTGTTCCGACCCTAATATTGTAATTTATTATATGTAATTTGGCTTCCTAGCCTTGTTAACTTTTTAGTTATTTTAGGAAGCCAACACCCTTTCAGTTTTAAATTTTAGTTCATGTTAATTTAATTTCTGTTAAGTGTAAGGGTCAATAAAGTTGTTGTTGTTGTTGGCATTGTTTCTGGGTAACATGTTACGTGCACAAAAATATCGATTCGCCCTATGTTTTCGAGTTCTGAGTAACCAATGTGTTGAAAGAAGTGCCTATGCCAATGTTTTCAAGTTTAACAGAGAGAAAAAACGTTTTGAGAGAGCCAAAGTAAACTCCAGATGTTTCCACTAGTTTCCAGCCGCCATGTTGGAGTCCCTCAGACGGCCTCCAACATGGCGTCTCCATACTAAACACTATAATTTTCAGTGATACCTTTTCCCGAATAACTCAAGTCCGGAATATGGCACAACCCCGAAACTTTGGTACGTTGTTTATTTATTACTCTTCTACGATACTTCAATTTCTTGACTCAGTTTATCTAATGGTAAGCGATTTTATTGCTGCCGCAGCGAGTGAGCCTGAGGCGAACGAGCGAGGCAGCTCTCTAATCAGCAGAAGATTACATTATAGGGGCTTGCAATCACTTTTTCTTACCAAACGCAAGGAATTGTGTTTATGCGCAAATGGGAGATTTAGGATGCGCAGTGGTATGCGCAAGGAATTATGGTTATCCGCAAACGGAAATATTTTAGGATGCGCAGTGATATGTTGCAAGGAGTTGTGGTTATCCGCCAATGGATGACTTAGGATGCGCAGTGAACCATGTGCTTGCTTGTTTCTTAAAGCAGTGTCAAATTGTGGTGTGTAAATTGTATGCATCAACTTCATGCATCATGACGAATCGATGGCGAGGGGTGACAACAGTTACCGGTCCAAAGATTACCGATTACCAATAATCTAATAACATTGAACCACAAGCCGAAGAGACTGAAATTCGTTCTACCTTGTTTAGTTGTGTAAAACACTCACACAGTTCGTATTACGTTGAACGATGTGCTTCACCGGCGGTAGCCCTAAGATAATAGCTTAGTCGTGTCCAAAATAAATAAATAAATAATCAGCTACGAAGGCAATGCAAAGACTACTACACAATCACAACAAGAAAGTAAAAAAAAAAAGAGCGCAACCTGTGTTGTTTTGAAAACAACATACGCGCATTTAATGTCGCTTGCCCAAGACAACGGAACACTTATCAAATCACGTCACCTACAACATGTAATTTGCATACAGACAGGCAAACGAACTTCGTCTGAACAGCTTTTCCCCTCGACTACTTTACTCTCGTTGGAACAGCTTATTCACCTCGACTTCTTTACTTGGCGGCGAGTTAGTTGGTGGCGAGATGGTTTCTTGGGTCTTTCTTGGTGCTTGGTGGCGAAACTCCCTGGTGGCGAGATGACCGTGACAAGGGATCGAGACAATAAAGCACATACACAAACGAATCACATCTGGCTCCCCTTTACCAGAAAATCAAAAGGATGGAAATTGAAAGATGTGAAAATTGTAGCCGCAGAAATCTCACTTATAAATTCTGTACCGGTACGCATTAAATGTCTCTGGAGTGTTGACATTGCCCAAGACATGTCCGGCATCGCCGGATATGTGAAAATGCTAAAACTTAAGTTTAAATTCATGTTCGGATAAAAAAGAGTAGATCGTAGCATATATGAAATAAGTGTGTTCTACACTTTCTGATTGTTTTAATTATTCTACAAGTTTTAGTGACGATTATTTCTCTTCATCTGATTGTTAAATGCAATGCATTCTGGTAAAAAGTCATGAATTCGAGAATTCGTACACCTTTTACATATTCTTTTAATTTTAAATCCTGATTATGTTGCTGCTCGCTCGCTACGCTCACTCCGCAACAATTAACTTGACTTATGTAAAAATTTGCCTTTCCTTTATTTCAGGGTCAATTTCTGCTTGCAAAACGTATATTAAGTTCAAATTCTTGTGAAGAATAGGGCACTTGCACGCAATATCTATTCACTCCCACAAAGCACCCAACCCAATAACAATTTCAATTGATTTCCCTAGCATAACGATTCAAATATGTTGTGTAAATGAATTCTTCACAGTTCAGTTCATAGGGTAACTGTTAGCATATTTAAAGTTGTTCTCCCCTTCGGCAGCATTATTACCATTTAGGTATACTAGTTTTTTACTTGCGTGATAATTAAGCTAATCATAAAAATTACAATTTCCTCGACTGTGATTGGTTTAAAAAGCTCCTATTTCTCACTAATTCACTTGTCAAGTTGCTATCGGACAGTTTGTTATCAGACACCTTGTTATCGGACAGTTTGTTATCGGACAGTTCAGTAAGCCGATCACATTTAAAGTTGTAGTTAATCACAATCCAATCACAACCATGGTTTTAATCACCATAGAAACAAGTGTACAAACTCTTAAATTGGGGCTTTCTTCAAAATGGAGAATTTTTTCCCTTTAACAATGATTATATTTTAGAAGATAGTGGTGATTTATTTTATCCTATGGCACAAATGTTTATGCTAACTATCCAGACGAGTTCCTTTGTGGATATGTTGACATGTCCAGACGAAGTTCAGCCCTCCACAGCACTGTTTTATATCGCTTCGCAACAAACGGAGGTAAACATCCACCCGACTGTAATACCACTGCACAGTACGCTAGTATTTCCTCCCTCGAAAATCGTCATTCAACAAAAACAAAATACAGGAACAATGGCAGTAGACCAAGCTAAGTTTCCCCCTTGTATCGATCGGACGGAGCAATTTCAGAAATAAATAATAGTAAAACTGCAGCCTCCAAAAATATCGCTCGAGCAACTAAATCATGGATGGCAGCATAGGTAGAACGTTGTAAAGCCAAAACATTAATGCATTAAACTGTCGGTGAAAGACGAGAATTATTTCACTTTGCTAGCGGATACGTGCCTGTACAATCCAGTTCGATATCTGCGATTTCTTCAAAATTCCCTTTGCACAGCTTCAGCAATCCACCAGCTGTAGGAGAATGTTCGACCAGCAGTTCTAATCAGTTCAAACCAAGTTTCTTCATTAGCGAATGTGGGAGAATTCACCAGGTTCACGGGAGGAGACCAGTATGCCGTCGTCCAAGTACAGCATGGCCACACAAA